>VSMD01005521.1:0-19844 GCA_008750895.1 Mirza zaza
CTACTAAAAATAGAAAAATTAGCCGGGCATGGTGGCACATGCCTGTAGTCCCAGCTACTCGGGAGGCTGAGGCAGGAGGATCGCTTGAGCCCAGGAGTTTGAGGCTGCAGTGAGCTAGGCTGATGCCACAGCACTCTAGCCTGGGCAACAGAGTGAGACCCTGTCTCAAAATAAATAAATAAATGCTATTTCTCACCTACAGGGAGGTTAGTTCCAATTCAAAAGTCTGGTATTTATAACCTGAATATCTAACAAGGTAAGACAATTTTAAAGAAGCAGCAAGCATCCATGCGCTTATTATCATGTTGATATAATGACTTTTAACATTGGAAGATATTGTTTTCCTATCTTTTTCCCCCCTTCTTTCTATAGAAAGAAATCATTTATATATTTCAGTTCTTACATTGCATGCTACTTTGTCTTCTGCTCATTTAACACTGCTCCATATATATATATATACATATAAATATATACATATATATATATATTTTTCATGTCAGAAAGTATCACAAGTGTATGTGAGGATAGGTTTATAAAACCCTGCAACAAGCATGTGGACAGTTTGAAGAATTCTCATTCAATGTGGGAAGAGGACAAATACAACATGGTGACGATTTCTATTAAAATAGAGAAATGAAGGAGGTCTTTGGCCTCCAACAGGTTACAAAAGGCAAGCAACATCTTTGGTACTTGTAACCTACAGGGTGAGAATTGCCCTGTTAGAAGGTGACGTGGTACATCCTGGTTTTAGGTATCTAGGGAAGGCCTATTACTTTAACCTTTGCGATCTCAGAATAAGCATGCATAAGCCATTGCCTTTAGTGGGAATTTCTGACAGTGAGCGGTATTTTTGTTGTTGTTGTTGTTTGTTTGTTTTTTAAAATAATGCGGTAGATGAAGTATCCAGAGCAAAGGTTCTTAGGAGATGGGTTGGGGAGTGTTCCCCAGGAAAAGCAAGTAGGGAAATAGAAACATTTCCGGGCCACACGGTCATTCTATGTTTATCTCATGGAGATACCTTCAAGCTGTTTTCTACAGCAGCCGAGCCATGTGTGTGTTTCTATCCTCATGGGCGATGTATGAGGGTTCCAACTTCTGATTTTGGCAATACTGGTTTTCCTTTTCTTTTCTTTTCTTTCTTTCTTTCTTTCTTTCTTTCTTTCTTTCTTTCTTTCTTTCTTTCTTTCTTTCTTTCTTTCTTTCTTTTCTTTCTTTTTCCTTTTGCCTATAGCTATCCCAGTGGATGTGAATTGCTGCGAATGAACCTTGACAACATTATGCTCAGTGAAAGGAGACCCACACAAAGGTGACATAGTGCACGGTTCTCTTTACATGAAATGTCCAGAATGAGTAGGTCTGGAGAGACAGCCCGCAGGCTGCCAGGTGCTGGGGAGAAGGACAGTGGGGGGGGGTGGCTGCTGATGGGAACAAGGTCTCCTTCTGGAGTGACGAAAATGTTCTGGAATGATACTGAGCTGGTGGTTGTACCACATGGTGAATGACCTACTAATGCCACTGAATTGTACACTTTAAGATGGTTAAAACGGCAAATTGTATGCTGTGCGAAAGAGAAAGAGAGAAATTACAAAATAAATGAATACATTTTCTAAGCACTTCCAGCCTACCCTGGTGTATGAGTTCTCTGTGGTTGCTTTAACAAATCATTGCAACGTTGGCGACTTAAAACAACAGAAATCTGTTCTTGCACAGCTCTGGAGACCTGAAGTCTGGTATCAGGGTGTGCAAATGGCTGTGCTAGCTCTGGAGGCTCCAGGGGAGGGTCCCTCCTGCCTCTTCCAGCTCCTGGGGGCTCCAGGCATCCCTGGGCTTGTGGCCACAGTGTCACTCCCGTCTTCAAGGGAAACACCTTCAAATGTCTCTCTGGTGCGTGTTCATGTTGCTTTCTCCCCCCGACATGTGTCTAAACTGTCGGGACACGGTATCTTTGAATATGCCTTTGTTTACCCCACGACACCTGTGCTGAAGGTTTTCTCTTGCTGCATCGAATAATAAACCTTTTCAACTACGTAGGTGTCCTTGCTGGTTTTAGGGTAGAAGACATCGACATGTGACTTTTGAAAACACAAACGGAGATGGACCTCTGAGTGACACTCCTCTGAGCAGATGCACCAGCAAATGAACTATTAATTTTTCATTGTTTCCAATGAAATAATGTAACTATGTTTTTAAAAAGCCCTGTAACTATGTTTTAAAAAAAAAACCAAAAAATTAGCTAGGAAGCTCAAGGAATCGTGAGCTAAATTCCTGATTTGCTTACTCAAAATTCCCATTCTTGGGTTCTGGCTTGTGTCTTGCTTTTTACGGAGATAGCGACTCTTATTTGGCTACCTTTATAATGACGAGGATTGAAGTGCATTATCGGCTATCAGAGACTAACAAAATTAATGTAAATGATTTCAGCCAACCGCACTGTAGTTGGCTGCACTGAGTTTATTAATTCAACCTCGAGTTAGCTGGAAAGGTAGAACTTGCGTTTCAGATTTTCCTCCAAAGTCCCTTTTTCTGAGACTCATACATTTTGGGTTGTTCAAGAGAAAAGAAATAATGCATTAAAGGGAGGCTTCATCGTGACTCTGCATGAAGGGAATTGCCTCGGGTTTCCTGCTGGTGAAAATAGCCCAAACTTTATGACAAAGTAGTATCTTTATATCCAAGGTTAAGTAAGAAAAGTCTGATCTTTTTTTTTTCTTAATTTCCCTTGATAAGGGTTGGTCATATTGCATTTCTTCATTCATGAGAATATCTCTAAAATCAGTAGAGATTAGGTGAATGAATAATCATTATATATCTGGAGAGAAAGAGAAAAAGGTCTTTCGATAAATTTGTTCCATTTTATTTCTCAGGTGTTTCCCTATCCCTTTCTTTTCATTCTGCTCATTTATTTATCAAGCATTTATTGAACCACTGTTACGTGAACGGCCGCCGGGAAATCAAAATGTTTGAGGCAGATTCCCCTCCCGCCTTGAAGAGCGGATAGCCAGAAAGAGGCAGACTTCTAAAAGAGGCAAAACCCAAAAACTAATAAAAGGAGACATCCTAATAATAAATGAACAAATGGGGTGCCCGTTTCTGTCGTCTCAGTCAATACTGGGGAGAACACACCTGCAAAATGTCTGTAGCTCAGTCAGTTTGTAACTAAAACAGTGAGCGTTTGGAAACCTTAGGAGAAGATTGACACATACAGAATATTGTTGGGTGGCTGTCATGGAGAAGAACGTCTGGGTAGTATCCATGAATGTGCACAATTTGGAAGAAATTCGGAGGCAAACGAATAACAGAAACCTTTGGTGCACAAGCACCTTTAAAGTCAGAATGTTTTGTGTCTCTTTTGTTCCGCTCCAATAGCTGTTGATAAGTAGAAACATCTAAAAGGCGGCCATGCGTCATTTAATAACGGGGATTTGTATGTTTTGAGGAATGCGTGCTTAAGAGACGTCATCCTTGTGCGAACATCACGAAGTGTATTTACGAAAACCTGGATGGTAGAGCACGCTACACACCTGGGCTGTGGGGTCTAGCCTATTGCTCCTGGGCTGCACACCTGTACGGCAGGTTCTTGTACTGAACTCTGTAGGCAATTGCAACACAGCGTTACGTATTCGTGTATCTATACATCTCTAGACAAAGAAGAGATACACTAAAACTATGCTATTATAATCTGATGGTATCACCATATTACACGTGGCCCATTGTGGACTCAAAGGTCGTTATGTGGCACATGACTGTATATTATGTTGCAGAAATCCAAGGTAAGCTCCATCGCTTGGACCCTAAGTCCACTTGAACATGATGTGCACAACAATAGCATAGCTTGCAAGAAGATTGTGAGAGATTTACAAACATCTGAGCATTGGCAAAAAGCTGCAGCAGTAAGTTATTTGGAAGGGAATGCAACACATCTGGAAACCTGTAAAATAATTTCAGGATTTGACCATGAGGACTGCTTCTATAGGGGAAAAAGAAATACCAATAATCTCGTTACTGGTGTATAAAATCTTACAAGGCGCATATATCAAATTTTAACAATTTATAGTCAGATGTTAATCTGAGAAAAATTTTTTTCCTGTTTACCCCAGTAAATGGATTTTATGACAATCTTTCCTGTGATGAATGTATAGATTTTTTCTAGGCAATATGCTTTTTAAGGGGCTAAACCATTTCATGTTTATATATGACTATCCCAGTATGTTGTTTGTGCAGTGTGCTGGGTAAGTAGTTACTTGGGGTTGTGCAGATATAAACCTTCAGATACTGTGGTGTATCTGGTATAATACTTACGCAGGTATTTGACTTGTCAATGTGACTTTACAACACATGAAAAAATTCTTTTAAAGAAAACACAATATTTTGCACATTCATTATTTCATTCAATCTGCCCACAAGCTCTTTTGAACAGATATCACTTTGTGCATGAAAAACATACAGTCACAGACGGGATGAATGGGTTGCTCATGATCTCAAAACTCATGGGAGGTAGAATAAGGCTGAAAAAACCTCAAATCTTTAACGTCCCTTGTTTTATTTTATTTATTCTTAATCGACAGATAATAACTGTATATGTTTATGGGGTATGGGGTGACATTTTGATAGATGTATGGATTTTGGAATGATCGAATCAAACTAATTAACGTATGTATCATATCACAGTCTCATACCTATTTTTGAGTGTGTTGCAGCTTTGACATTTGCTCCCTGAGCAATCTTGAAATATACATCATGTCATTAATAACTATACTCACCATTGCTGTGCAATAGATCTCAAAACGTTACTTCTCATGTCTAAGTGGAACTTTGCACTCTTCAACCAACATCTCCCCACGCCTCTTCTCTACCCATGACCTGGTCACCCCCATTCTACTCTCTGCTGCTGTGAGTTGTTCCTCAGCACCCACATAGAAGTGAGACCATGCAGTAATTATTTTTCCTTCTGTGCCTGGCTTAGTTCACCTAATAAAAAGTCCTCCGAGTTCATCCACATTGTCAACAGTCTATTTTATAGCCCCAGAAGACAGTCTGAGAGTTGATTTTTGTAAATTGCTCTACCGGTAAGTAGCCGTGGGATGTTTTGTTTAATTTGTTTTTTCCTCCGTTGGCTTTCTTATCTGTAAAGTTAGCAAACAGGTCGGGCGATTTTTATGTATATTTTAGCTGCGAACTGTGTTCCGTTTTATCTGAAGAGTTTTTTAGTCAGCGAGAAAGTCGCAGGGAGCTTTTGATGATCAGTGGACTATTCCTGTTTTTTTTTTTTTAAAGCAAGTTGGTTCAAGGAGTATGATTTATTTGGGGGAGCTCTTTACCATAGTGAGCATTATTAATGGCCTGCTCTTTCTGAACTAACGTAAGATTATTGCCAACAAAATAGATGCTTTGAAAGACACCTACTAACTCACATTACCACCTGCAGAGTTCCATCTCTGCTCTGATTCTTGCCGTAATTATTTTCAAACACAACCCTGAGCTGCTCAAGAGCCTTCGAGAGCACACAGCCCAGTACTCCATTAAACAACTGGACACAAGAGCAGATGAAGGAATGCCCTGGCCCCACAGCAAACAGTTATAATTCATAGCGGCAATGCTAGAGATGTGGTTGCCTGGCCCCTAACGCAGTGAGGTTTCCAAAGCTTTCTTTAATTGCAACAGAGAGCTACCTGGACATCTGGCCATGTAATCTGCAGCTCAAAAACATCCACATCACTCTCCGCTAAGTCATGTCGTAGAGAAAGGCTCAATTATGTTTCTAAGCTTGGCTGCATCTTAGAATCACTTGGAAGCTTTGAAAAAGAGGGATGGATGAGTCTCACCAACAGAGTCTTATTTAATAGTTTGGACATGCACTACTCGGAAATGTGCTATGTGTTAAAGGTTCCAGGTGGTTCTAATGCACAGGTATGTCCAAGAGCCAATGCTCTATGCATCCCCAGCTAGAAATATTGGACCAGTTGTCACCGTGATGCTTTTTGCATGGACTATGGCTATTTTTATGCATGCACGATGCACGATACTCCGTCTAAGCACAGGAGCGTGTGTTAATATGCATTGTGAGGGAAATCCTACTGCTCTTGTTCCAGGTACACCTGCAAAGCATCTTTGCAGCACCTCCACGGGGCATGCAGTGCCAGATGCTAGACAGCAGGTGGCGATGTTGACTCGACTTGCTGAGACAAAATCTGACTTCAAAATCTCTCTGAGACCCCCTCAAGGGCTTTCCTTTGTTTTAACTACACCTGCAGCTGCCAACACCAGGAGAGAGTCAAGTGTGCATAATGAGTGCTCATACCTGAGGCGCTGAAACCACAACTTTGTCAACCTCGTGGTGTATTTTTTTTTCTTTTTTTGCCCAAATCATGTCAATGCATATATCGTCTGTATTTGTTCTCTGTCTAATGTACAGTGAGAAAATATATACATATATGCACTCTTTCCAGATGTTTGGTGATTGGTATTAATGCCAGGAGGAAAAAAAAGAATAGAAGAAGAAGACAATGAAGAAGAGAACAGGTAAGGATTTTGTGAAGAAATGTTTACCTGGGTGTGACAGAGGAAAAATCACAGTTCGGGCTGGAAGTTGAATCCAGCCTCCGAAAAGAGACACATTTAGCCTAATTAAGTTAATGGACCCTTCAGTGAGTTGAACAGAATTTTTAGTTACTGCACATTAAAAAAATGGAACACCACCAAGAAAAGATGGGAGAGAAAAAAAAGAAAAAGAATTAGATTTTCACCCACCAGAGATGCATTTGCAATGCTAACACAACCAGGTCAGAACTAGGAAAAAACGCAACTGAGAATATTTGGGGAGCATTCATTTCGTTTTCAGGTACAGTGGCAAATTTGTTTCATTTTTGGATACATTGGAGCATTAATTTAGTTTTCAGATATGGTGACGTGCTTATCGACAGTATCGTACATTGTATTGGCTATATTTTTCTTCCACAAGTAACAGCACAGACATTAGGCTATTAATTAAGTAGTTCACTCATTCATTAAAGATATATTGAGCACCTACTATTTATCATGCAGTAAATACTGTGTACTATGTAGACCCACAGAGACTTCCAGTTGTGTCTAAAAGTTATTCTTCTACCTTCAATGCTACATCTATGTTCAACTCCCCATAGCTGGCCTCCATCCCATTCTCCATGTTAATAAAGATTACTGATGCTTATAATAACTTCATGGGCAGAAACTACAATTTAACCTAGACTAATTCTTCAAAGGATATTTCTCTTTAAAAACAATACTATTGGACATTTTGCCAAAACCCAGTAATTTAAAATCAGTATCTAAACATACCAAACATATACCCCTTAAATTACAATTTATAGAGTTTTTTTGCTGCAGAAGACATTATTTTATTTCTTTCCATGGCTGAATAGTATTCCATGATACATATATACACACACACACACACACACACACACACACTATGCTTTCTTTTTATCTTTTTTCCGTTTTTTAAATTTATTTAATTTTTAAAAATTTTATTTCAAAATTTTATGGGAATGCAAATGTTTAGGTTACACGTATTGCCTTTACACCACCCAAGTTAGAGTTTCAAGTGTGACCATCCCAGACAGTGTGCACTGCACCCATATCATAAAACACATTGCATATTAATATTATCAATTAAATAATATTAATTATTAATAATATCAATTATTAATACAATATGTGGTATATAATATATTTTATTTATATGTATGTATACCTCTGTGATCATGGTAGGCGATAAGGAAGCTACTTTGCCTTTGTAGTATTCTTGCCAAAATCACCTGCCCCAGACTAGTCACAAGAAAACAACAGACACATCTGGTATACGAGATGTTCTACAGAACATGTGGCTGGTACTCAAGATTGCCAAGGCCATGGAAGGGCATGGAAGGGCCACAAGCCAGAGAATACTATACAATCATAACAAGCAAATGCAACATGATCCCTTAATGAGATCCTGAAACAGGAAAGAAGAAGAAGAAGAAGAAGGAGGAGGAAAAAGAGAGGGAGAAGGAGAAGGAGAAGGAGAAGGAGAACACTGGTGGAATCTAGCAAAAAGTCTCAAGCCTGGTTAACAGAGCTGCACCAACCTCAGTTCATTAGTTTTGATAAATACATCACAGCACTGTTTTATAGTAATCACGGGGACTCACGCAGAGTTACGTGGAAACTCCCTGCGCTCTATGGTAATCGTTCTGTGAATCTAAAACTATTTCAAAATAAAAAGCCTATTTCAAAAATGCAATTATAAGAAAATCTGGTATGCCAAATAAACAATCCAATAAAAAATAGGCAAATGGTTTGAGAGGAAACTTTACCAGAGATGATACTGAAAAAATAAGCTCGTGAGGAGAAGATGTTCAGCATCTTTAGTCCGTGGGGAAATGTGAATTTAAACCACAGAGAAATGGTACTGTGCACCAGTAAGACTGTCTACAATTTAAAGCAATACACCAAACAGACAACCAAAAACCCTTGATAATTCCAAGTGCTGGTGAGGATGACAAGTCTCAGAGAACTCTCAGACGTTGCCGGTGCGGATGAGGGTTGAGTCAGACACTCTGGAAAACAGGGTGGTGGTTTCTTCGAAAACTACCCATGCATGTACCATTTGACCCAGAAATCCCTTCCTGGGGATTCACCCAAGAGACTTGAACACATATTGTTCCTTGGAAATAAAATATCAGCGAGTTATTTATCCTGGCTTTAGCTGTGAGCAAATGTTTTGAAACAACTTGAGTGTCCTTTAGTGAATGAATGGATTAAAAAACGCTGTGTATGAAATAAAGTAAGATCTAGCAATAAAAAAAAAAGTACAAACTACTGATATATATGCAACAATGAACAATGTGGACAACCTCAGTTATACTGAGCTGAGTGAAACAAGCTGGCGTTAATAGTGGGCATACTCTGAGACCTATTTATAGAACATTCTAGAAAAATCATTTTAGGGACAGATTAGTGCTTAGATTAATGGCAGCAGGGACTGAAAGTGCAGCAACGGTTGGATTATAAATGTTCAAAGGCTGATCTGGAGATGGAGGAACTGCTTTTACTGATTATATTGTCAGTTCGATGACCGTTTTCTATCAAACCTTGCAGACTCACACAGTAAAAAGATCAAGTTTTACTTTATATACATTATAACCACCAGCATTGTAAAAAAATCATCGTTGGGAAACCATGCAACTGTTATGAAACCTATCCCACGTACCAGGCTTTGGGAAACCAAGATTAGAATATTTTATTCTCACCATTCATTCCTTCATGCCTAAGAAATCACGATTTATTTTCACTATGGAAGTGAAAACCAAGGCTTAGAGTGGATTGACCACGTGTCATTTGTCATACAGCGGACAAGTGCTCGAGGATTCAAATGCAGGTCAGATTAGCTCCAAAGTTAGTGCCTTGTTCAGTCTCTCTTTGCATTTCTCTTGCATTTCCAGCACAATTCTAAAACTTTGGGGAGAAAATATGGAAAGAAGACACCTCGAGGGGTAATTGACGGATAATGATTTTTTTTATTAAAAAGGAGTAGTTAACCAGCTCTGTCTCTTTGACATTACGTGGGGATTTAAGACTGCGAGTGTCGTTGGCAATCAAAAATACATTTACAGACTCGATGAGAACGGAAATGCCTCTGATGCGACCTGTAGCATTGAGTTGACAATCTCTAGACTTGGCCTTTTCAGCAAACTGACCCCAAACGCAATATTTCCGAAGACAGCGTCCACCTTAAAGTGTTACATGAACCTAACTAACTTCTAATTTTTCCCAGTTTTGGGGCTGTGTCTCATTTATCTATTTCTCCAAGGATATTAGATTTTAGATACCTGTATGGGCGAGTTCATAGCGTACCGAAAAAGACAGTTTCACGTTAAACACCTTCCGCAGTTTCCTATGTTTAGCTGAAGAATCTCTTTCTCTTCCATTCATTGTTTTTCTACCTGCTGGGATGATTACAAAATAGCTGCTAAAAGAACGAGTTGTGGAGCAAAGGACAGGGATGGTTAGATGAGCAAGCCCTGGTCCCTTTGTGTTCCAGGAATGACAGTTGGGTGAATTTAGATGAGCAATGTGAGGTTGTATATTTTGCAATTTGTCATGCCTGATCGAACTGAGCCCTGTCCACTATGGGGACTCCAACCTTTAAAAAGAGTTTAAAAGTCAACTCTTCTGGCCTTTTTCTTTTAGCTGATAGAAAAGACAGCTCATCTTACAGGGCCAAAACTACAGCTCCTAAAACAATGGGATAGGTTTAGAATATGCTTATAATACTCTTTCAACACAGGAATTAAACTTACAACAAGAAATTCTCTATTGACAGCCCCATTCCAGAGCTATTTCTCCCTTGTTTTTTTTTTTTTTTTTTTTTTTCATTTGCATCAGAATCTAGCATTAAACATGATTTAAATTTGTGGTTCAACAAAACTCAAAAGCAAACGTGGTTCTCTCAGTAATAAGCATTGTGGGATTTGGTTTCTTATGAAGAAGCTAATACTTGCGTAAAAGTAGCTGAAGAACGATTTAATTTAAAAAATCAGTGAAAAAAGTAGTTAAAGTACCAGTAGAATTCAAATTCGGGATTAAGTGAGACAGCTAAAACACACTCGTCCATGGGTAAGTTGTTGAATCAGATTCACGCAAACCTGAAAGTAATAAAAACATGGTTTTTCTAATATTCTAAGTAATGCCTCAAATTTACCATCCACACGTGTGATTAGTAAACCTCATTCATCATGCCATTACTTTGCCAATTCTGCATTTTTATTGCTTCTTATACTTTAATTAAAAAATTAAAAACATGTTAGAAATATGTCATTTCACTATAATCCAACCTTTTTCTTAGTATCAGTTGGCCTTCTGTCATAGAGTGGTTTTTAAAATATCGTTACATTTGTGATTTCTTAAATTGTACTCATATTCAATCTGTAATATTACATTTTTTAATATTTATGAGGTTTTTGTGTCTAATCCTTTTCAAATAAAGATTTTTTTTTTTTTTTTTTTTTTTACCTTTTTTCCTCTCTGTTTTCTTAACCCCTTAAACCCATGGTCTTGTATCTTCTCGTCAGCACTGCTTGGGCACTGACGTTTGATGTGAGAATGACTTGTAGGGGTTGATACACTTGTTAGAGACTCAAGCTTTGGTATTCTCATCTTGAGGACTGCGTATTATATTTTCTCAAGTAGACAAGGAGAAGCATTTGGGTTAGTTCAGGATGAAACTTAAACAGTAACATTAACAGGCAATATTTTACAATATAACAAAGAAAAACAACATAATAAATACAAGGTATGTTGATCATACGACCTACTCTCCAATATACTACACCCTCTTACAGCATTAGGGTTAGGGTTTGTGCCTTGCTATCACGAGTCTTGCAGTTTCCAGAGAAGGTTGGACAGTCAATTAAAAATTCTACTTGATTCCATCAGCATGTATGGAGGACTTTCATCAAGAATCGGGTCCCTACTCACTTTAGTAATTTTTTCTCCAGAACCTTGAAATCTGAAACAGTTTCCACATTTTGTGCATGGGAGAAATCGGACTTCCAGAATTAGCTATGGGTACTCGATTTCTATCTCTCATCTTGCCTATTGATTATTTTGAATGCTTTCCAATTTCCCCAGGCCGACTTGGAACTGAGAAAGGACTTGGCTCAATCTGTGGTCTTCCTCCAGAATATTTCTATTGTTCTTGTCTTCCTGTTTTGCATGTTTCCGAGAGGACACTTGAGTCATTGGAATTCCTGAGGTTTCACACTGTCTCATGCTTGTGGGTCTCATTCTTAATCCATTGTGCTATTTCTCGAATGCTCACATGCTACGAACATTGGTTTGTGTAGTTAATAATATTTGCAAGTACAGAAAATGAAGGAAGAATAATGAAATTCCACTAGCTAACATCTAGAATTAATGAATGCAAATATTATTTTCCGTGTGCACATTTTTATTTAAAAAACTGTACCATGAAGCACCCCTTTTATCTTATGGGAAATCTGTCTGCCTCCTTCATCAGAAAACCCATGTTCATGAATCTGTCTTGTATCACTCCAGTGCAAATGAGTGTGTTTGTAATACTCATGCGTGTGACCATCAGTCACGTGAGGTACTGCCCTTTGTAATTTTTTCATTCAAATGCATCTACATTCTGGTCCACTATGTTCATGCAACACTAAGTCATTCATCTCTTGTTCGTTTACTTCAAATGCCGAAATAAATTCATTTTTTTTCCATACAATCGTATTTTTTCCAGAATGTCTTCCTAAAATTTCACTCTGATAATTTTATTGCCTTAGAGCTTCCTTGCGGAGTCGATCATTCCTCAGAACCAGACCATGCAGCTGCCTGTATTAAAGTGAAAGCCATGATTCCATATTTTGTTCTTGTGGGAGGACGTTTTCAGAAGGGGATCATTGGAGACTGAAGCGAAGGGAAAATAGTAATGAAAATAATAAAATTTCAATGGGCATCTCCATAACTGAGGAAACGTGCTGGCATAACTCAGTGACATAAGGAGCTAAGGCTGTGGATAGATTTTAGACCCAGGATCACAGCTCTTACAGGTAAGATACTGAGGACAGCAAGGCCCTCAGAGGCAGGTAATGCACCAGGGCTTGAGTCGGGGAGTGAGCTCAGGGCTATTCATTTATCATTCTGCATTCTAGTGTGCGTCACAGTAGGTTCAATGGTCCTCCCAGAAAACATGTATCCCTGCCCTAATACCTAGAATCCGTGAGCGTGATCTTATTTAGCATAAGCATCTGTGCAGTTGTAATTAAGTCAGACTTGATATGAGATTAGGGAGGGCCCTAAACCCAATGGCAGGTATCCTCATGAGAGACAGCAGAGGAGACACAGATGCAGAGGAGAAGCCACATGGAGACAGACGGAGGAGGCAGAGACGGGAGTGACGCTGTGGCCACAAGCCCAGGGACGCCTGGAGCCCCCAGGAGCTGGGAGAGGCAGGAAGGAGCCTCCCCTGGAGCCCGTGGAGGGAATGTGGCCCCAAGACTCCCGAGTCCCACCCTCCTGGGCTCCGGGATGGGGAAAGCGTGAATTCCTGTTGTTTTAAGAGACCTGGTTTGCTGTAACCAGTTATGGCAGCCACAGGAAATCCATATACAAGGATACACAGGTAAGCAGGTAACTGATGCTGTTTTAATCACTACGTAGGAGTGATGAAAGATAAATAGAGAGTCTGAAGTTGTGACTACGTGACAACAGGCTCAGGTTTCTCACAGGTTTCTCAAGACACCCAGGCTGCTCACTGGAGAACCCTCCACAATCCTTTTCAATCTAACCCCATTGCCTTCTCTCTGCACTATGCTGAATGCATTTTCCATGTTAACAAGATGAGTTCTTTGTGCTCTGAGGCCTCCCCAGACAGAAGAAACAAAATCGTAATGGAATAACAGTTTCTTGTGGCATTTTTGTTAATTTTGATGCGTTTAAGATTCAAATGGGCTTTTAGTCAACATTACAATTTACAACTCTTTCTAGAGAGGGGTAGGATCCTTTCCTCTATGCATCGAACGCTGATAAGCTTTGGTTGTTTTCATCTGCATAATGGGCTTCACACGAAATCACCCCGTTTAATTCAGAGATTCAAAGAACAGTGGTGTTACACAACTTTTGAAAACTCTCAGTAAATATTAACTGCGTTTTTAATTTTTTTTACCAACTCCACCCCAACCCACAAACTTTCTCTTTGGAAAACTGTATAGCTTTCCAAAAGACCTTCCAAGTTGTAGCCTGCAATGGTTACCATGGGCCTATAAATACTTAACAGGGATTTCTAGCTAAAGCCAAACTCCAACAAGTTCTGTCCTGTAACCCAGTATCCTGAGATGTCACTGGGAGGCATTCACTTTGGCTCTATCCCATAAGTTTACATACTTTGGTGATAGGAGTTATTCTTAAATCTAGAGCCATAGTGAGTAGTAGGAAGTAATCTTGAAGGTCAAAGATTTCCGGTAGCATTGGGAGATTCAGGGACCTTCCAGTTAGAATGACATATGTCAGTCTGTCTAATGCAATGAGGTTCTATAAATCTAAATATGTTTGCAAACATTTTTTGGATGTCAGAGATGAAAGAACTCCTGGCAAAGCCAGCATGGCAAATACACACACAGCAGCAATTTGAAACAGACATAAACTGAACTGAGCCCATTTTATTGGTAGTTGACACAGCATGGTTGCATTTTTGTGGAGCTAAATATTTCATGGTTGCAGGCTGAGAGATGGAAGATTTTAGCGAGGCTAATCTCTTCATACGGTCACTCAAAGCTGCATCGACCAGCATGAATTGATACGGGACTTCAGAGAAGGTGGCAGAATTAGGCAATATGTAGCAGGATGCTGAAACTGAAAAATATTCTGCACCACCTCTGAGAAAGGGCAATCACTTTTTAACAGGTTCTCAGTCCCAGCAGTGATGGCTGGTTAGTTCCGAGGAGATGCTATCGTTATATTTGCACTTCATCGACTTACATGTTTTCTGGAAAAGCGTCAGAGTTTTCCAATGAGTTATTTTGTAGCACCCAAACAACATGCATGGTAGCAAACCATTTCTAGAGCTGTTGGGAAGAGGGTTTAGAACCAAGTCTTCGAGGTTGATGGATTGAATGAGGTAGGGAGAGGACAGGGGCTTTTAAACTGTTCTTTAAAAGAAAATTTTGCAGTAGATTCCCCTTTCAGAATTTTAGGGAACCTCTGTTTTTGTACAGATGTGACAATAATAAACTTGTGCACAAAAACATACATGCACGCAAAAAAACATGCAAAATTTTAGAATCCTGGAAGCCTAACGATGAACCCTTTCCCCACTACATGGGAACCTTGTCCCTTGGTGAGAAACCTCTCTGCCTTTCCAAGCTGAGCTATGCACAGCTCTAACATGATCATTCTTATTATGGTGATGTCAGAGCCCAAGCCATCCTAAATTTGTACTGTTGGTTTGCAGGCAAAGATCAATTTTTCTTCTTCTTCCCTCCAGACAATGTGATGGGCTAAGACACAGAACTCTGCAGAAAATCATCTGCATTTTTCTGGTTTCTTTCCAACTCTATTTTACAAGATGCGCTAGTCCAGAAGTCTGCCCCACAGATGTTGGCATCCCCTAGGCTGTGGTAGCTCCATCAGAAGTATAAAGTTTGCTTATTATTTAAGAGAAAGATGGTGAGCATCACGGAAATGCACAGGATTGCAGTCTTGCCATCATATTGCAGATTACCCATTGACAATTCCACATTCTACACACCTTGACATATTCCTTGGAAGCTGGATAGACCCTGGAAACAATGCAACCAGAATTTTTGGGGAAATGGAGTTCACAGAATATCCACTCAGGCAGCCACATTCTATTCTCCTTGGAAGATAGCATGCATCCAGTTTGTAAATATAGCACAACTACTTGCAGTTTTTAACTGTAAATAAGAAGAGGAGATCTAGGGGGATCTTTGGCTGCACAACTCAAATATAGAGGTGGCAGGTGCAGGAAGAAATTTGGTAACCGATGGTAGTTCTCCTAGTGTTAATGATTTCCATTGATTTTGTGACTCTCGATATCCCTTGATATGCTTTTAAAATGCACAAAAATTGTGATTACATGATGTGGAACCAAACACTAGTGTATACTAGGATCCAACTTTGCAGCAGATGAGTTTGTTCCATGATGCCAGAACAAAATCCATGCCATGAGGAGAGGCTGCAGTTCAGGGGAATTGCTACAAGGAATGCATATCTTAGAACTTTGCCCTAATTTCATTGCTCCCTCAGGACTTGAAATTGGGGAGAAAACATTGAAACAAAAGCTATGCTTCAATTTTCAAAGATCCTGTCCACAAAAGCTTCTCCTCCCATTATTTCCCTTTTTATTAGTAATTTCCCGAGCACCTGTTCTGTGACCAGCACACACCCAAACCAAGTAGGGAGCACCAGTGAACAAAATATTACTAGTGATGAAAAACGGTGCCTGTGTTAAGTATACTCCCTGTTGGTGTCTTAGTCCATTTTCTGTTGCTGCAAGCAGAATAGCTCAAGCTGGGTACTTTATAAAGAAAAGGATTTTATTCCTTACATTTATGGAGGCTGAGAAGTCCAAAGTGAAGAGGTCTAATCAGGTGAGGTCCTTCTTGCTGGTGGGAACACTCTTCAGCGTGACAGCTCAGGTCTCTCTTCCTCTTTTTATAATGCCAACAGTCCCAGTCCTGTGATAAGCCATTAATACACTAACTCGTTAATCCACGAATTCATGAGGGCAGGACCCAATCATGACCCAGTCACCTCTCAAAAGCCCAGCTCAACACTTACCACATTGGGGACTGTGTTTCAGTATGAATTATAGAAAGGACAAATAAATATCCAAACCATAGCTGGTGGTGCAGGCAGGAGATGATTAAGCTGAATAAGTAAAACATAGATAGGTAAGTATACATTAAGGGAAAAAAAAAAACAAAAAAACAACACCAGAAAGGGAATGGGGCAGGAAGAGGGCCATGAGTGCTGAGAGAGAGAGATGCAATTTGGGTTAGTTACGATGGTCACATATAGTCTGACCTGCAAAGTGCAATTTGCCTAAAGCTTTGAAGGAGCCTTCTCTAAAGGGGTAAAGTCGTTGAGTGAACTTGGAGGTGGGGGCCAGGTCTGGGTATGCAGCAAGAGCACAGGTGGGCAGTTTCAGCCTCTGGAAATCCCAGAGTAGAAGCTTACTAATTTTTTTCCTGTCATTTTATTTCCTTTTAATTTTTTAATGCATGGATAAATGAAAAAAATATATAGAAAGAATCATTATAGGAGAATACCAAAAATATAATCTAACCAAAAGAAGGAACAGATCACAGCAAAGCAAAAAGTTATGATCCTAATCAGTTTATTACATCTGTGGGAATGGAAAATTCTGTATACCAGAAATTCTAGAAATCAGAAATTTTTTTAAGAGACAGGGACTCACTCTGTCACCCAGGCTGGAGGGCAGTAGCATCATCACAACTCAGTGCAGCCTTGAACTGCTGGGCTCAAATGATCCTCCTGCCTCAGCCTCCCAAGTAGCTGGGACTACAGGCATATGCCAAGATGCCCCACTAATTTTTTTGAATTTTTTTATAAAGATGGGATCTTGTTGCCCAGGCTGGTCTCAAACTCATGGTCTCAAGCAATCCTCCCTCCTCAGCCTCCCAAAATGCTAGAAGTAAAGGCATGAGCCACTCTAGCCTGGGCAACAAAGTGAGATTCTGTCTCAAAAAAAAAAAAAAAAAAAAAAAAAGCATGACCCACTGCACTGGTCCAGAAATGCATTTTTTAAAGGAAATTCACTATCAATCATGTGGTGGCTATGTTTGGAATTTTTGTAATACAAGGAAGCCAGGAAAAGATAGATCAAGAAATACCTGTGATCATTTTCAGATAAGGCAACTAAAAACAGACATCTGACCTCTGACAATTTTCAGGGTTAGAGTTTCTCCATTCAGGTCCCAGGATGGGTCACAGCCTCACTTCCACCCAGGAAACAGGCTGAGTGACTTCCATGAGCTCCTACCTGGTCTTGAAGCTCCAAAGCCGTAACATTAGCCTCTTGTGAAGCCATTCCCTGCACACCTGTTCAAATGATTCTTTAGAGTTTTTAAAATAGTACGGTCATATCTCACCTCCATGGAAAGTCACAGGCCTGATCCCAGGTGCTCATAAAATAAGACATATGCATTTGTTTCTGCATGGACTTGCCCATCTTCTTTTTTATTATTATTATTTTTTTTAAATTTCAGAATATCACAGGGATGCAAACGTTTTGGTTACATAGATTTTGCCTTTGCCCCGCCCGGGACAGAGCTACAAGCATGCCCATCTCCAAGGCAGTGTGCACTGCACCCATCAGGTGTGAATATTCACATCCCCTCCTTCCCCCTCTACCCTGCCCGACACCCTATGAGTGTTACTACTTACTATATGTGCACATGAGTGTCGATCAGTTAATACCAATTTGATGGTGAGTACATGCGGTGCTTGTTTTTCCACTCTTGGGATACTTCACTTAGAAGAATGGGCTCCAGCTCCATCCAGGATAATACAAGAGGTGCTAGTTCACTGTTGTTCTTTGTGGCTGAGTAGAACTCCATGGTGTACAGATACCACAGTTTTTTCAATCCTCTCCCATCTTCTTTTGAAACTCCCAAACCAAGCAGCTAATTTTTCTCTAGATCCTAGTTCAAAGACAGCCTGTTCAAAGGCAGCCCTCCGTGAGCTCCCAGGAGACTGAATTCCCCTCTCTTTAATTCTCTCTCTATATATTTCATGTGCTCGGGAACTGTTCAAGCCTATTGGGCTGTTTTCTTTTTTTTTTTCCACCGTATATGACCTGAAGATACTGGGCTGTTTTCTATGCTCACCTCTCCTGATGGACCAGATTCCATGGATATTTTTTTTTAATTTTATTTTATTATTGAATTTTGTAGGTGAAATATCTGAGACCCCATGAGCCATAAAGACAAGGAAGGAAGGATGGAAACAAAGATGAGAAATTTCCCTTAAATGGATTAAGCGCTATCAGGGAGAGTGAAGTAAGTAATCATAGTTTCTACACTGAAAATTAAAATTCAAGTGGTGTTGCATGCTTCACCCTAGTTAGTAGACATGATCCAGGCTATAGGTAAAACTTAATATTCATATATTTATGAGAGCATTCACTCCTACTGAAATTTAAAGTTAAAGTGTGTGCTCATGGCTATGTTTTATTGGGGGTGGTTGTATATGTTTATTTTTCAATGTATTTTTCAAGGTAGAGCCAAAGTGAAAATAGCACCTCCTTTTTTTAAAAAAAAAAATAATTCCTCAGCTGCCCAAAAGTCTTCAACATCATGTTTCTGGGAGCCCATCCTGTATCTTCTGAAGTCTTCCTCCGTCCTCACTAATTTCGCTTTCTCTCATCTGAGCCCTGCACGGGTCCGGTGGTGATCTCCAAAGACCTCTGGTGTGAAACTTTACTCCTAAACTTGCTTCCATTGGTAAAACAAGCCAATGAATTCTTGTTGAAATGAGTTGAATCCTTATATAGGAATTTTTATTAGAAGGTTTTATAACAAGATCTACAAATCACTGGTATTATGGGTCATTTACTGATCTCAGAAATAGCCCCATAATATGGAAATGGATCTCCTAATGATACCTGTTCAAATGAAGCTGAGCGCCATATTTTATGGCTATATAATATCTCTCATCGGGATACATTATACTTGCTTTATGCATATGAAATTAGGAGGCTCTTGTGCAAAGAGCACGAACTTCTAAAATTCCACTGGCTGAGTTTAATCTTGACTCTGTGGATTTTAATACCGGCTAAGATTAATTTTCTGAGCTTGGATGGCCCCACCATAGGAAAAGTGATATTGTTCGTTGTCTCACAGAAATCACGTGTAAATTGCAAACCATAGGCTTTAGCCCTCTTCCATATACTCCCTGAATTATACATAACTGTAATAAGTAATATTTTAATGTCTCTCCACAACCAACATCATGACGTTTCTTGCTGAATCTCTTTGCACTCGGTGGGCTATTGCTTTGGTAATGGTTTCAATTCCACGGGAATACATTCTTAATAGTTTCCTTGTCTTAATTTTATAAGTAAACGCCATTTCAGTATTCCTGCATATTTTTGTTGAAACCCAGGTAAGGAACATGTCTCATCGGATTGCTGTCCCAGACCTCTTTCAAGAGATAGCTGTCATGATCAATTGAGATATATATATATATATATATATATATATATATATATATTTGTGTGTGTGTGTGTGTGTGTGTGTGTGTGTGTGTTTTATACGAACTTGCAGACAACA
>VSMD01005525.1:0-46903 GCA_008750895.1 Mirza zaza
CACCATGAGGATAGCAGGAACTGGAATACACACCCAACACCCCAACCTTGATACCAAAATAAGGAAAGGACACCACAAAAAGAAAAAAACTACAGACCAATAACCCTTATGAATATAGATGCAAAACTCCTTAATAAAATGCTAGCAAACTGAATTCAACAGCACATCAAAAAAATAATCTGCCAGGACCAAGTGGGCTTCATCCCAGGGATGCAAGGATGGTTCAATATATGTAAATTAATCAGTGTGATTCACCACATAAACAAAAGCAAAACCAAAGATCATATGATCATCTCAATAGATGCATAAAAAGCATTTTATAAAATCTTACACCCTTTCATAATAAAAACTCATAACAAATTAGGCATAGAATGAATATATCTCAGAGTTATAAAAGCCACATATGACAAACCCACAGCCAATATCATACTTAATGGGGAAAAGTTGAAAGCATTCCCCCTAAGAATGGAATAAGACAAGGATGCCCACTGTCATCATGTCTATTCAACATAGTTCTGGAAATCCTAGCTGGAGCAATCAGGAAAGAGAAAGAAATAAAGTATCTCCAAATTGGGAAAGAAGAAGTCAAACTATTGCTCTTCATTGATGATACGATCTTGTATCCAGAAAACTCCAAAGATTCTGCCAACAGTCTCCTGGAATTGGTAAATAAATTCAGCAATATCTCAGAATACAAAATAAAAGTACATAAATCAGTAGTGTTTCTATATACCAATAACAGTCAAGCTGAGAGTCAAATCAAAAACTCAATACCATTCACAATACCTACAAAGAAAATAAAATTGGTTAAGCAATATACTTAACCAAGAAGGTAAAATAGCTCTACAAAGAGAACTATGAAACTCTGAGGAAAGAAATCTCAGAGGATACAAACAAATGGAACACCATTATCATGCTCATGGATAGTTAGAATAAACATTGTTAAAATGTTCATATTACCCAAAGTAATTTACAAATTCAATGGTTAGAAGAATAAAAGAAGCATAACATTCCTATTAGTCTAGCATTGCTGCAAAATTAGGTGAATGTTAACCTTCAATATTCCTTTTTGAAATTTCTCCTATCTCCTATCTAAACTTTTTATATGAGTTTGCTTTTATGTTCTATTTGTTAGAATTAAAAGAAGGAGCATAATAATTTCTGTAACATTATTACAGTACAGGGGTATTATTATTACAGTATTACACTGTATTATTGTTGCCACATATGAGTCATTATAGTATTGTTAGTAGTAGTAGTAGTAGTAGTAGTATTACCATACATGCTCTGTTCATCAGGGATCTGAGTTACATACAAAGCCAACCTAAAGACATTCTTAGGAATGTATCTCATCCATAACCCAGGGAACACCTGAATATTGCAAAGCTGTAGTAATCAAAACAACGTGGTACTGTCATGAAAACAGATACCTGAATAGACATTTTTCCAAAGAATGCATACAAACAGCAAACAATTATATGAAAAGGTGCTCATCACAAATCATTAGGGAAATGCAAATTAAAACCACAATGAGATATCACCTCACAGCTGTTAGTATGGCTATTACCAAAAATTCAAAAGATACCAAGCGTTGGCAAGGATGTGGAAAAATGGGAACCCCAGATATTACTGGTAAGAATGTAAACTGGGGCAGGGCGTGGTGGCTCACACCTGTAATCCTACCACCCTGCGGCCGAGGCAGGAGGATCACTCAATGTCAGGAGTTTAAAACCAGCCTGAGCAAGAGTGAGACCCCATCTCTACTATAAATAGAAAGAAATTAATTGGCAAACTAAAAATATATATAGAAAAAATTAGCCGGGCATGGTGGTGCCTGCCTGTAGTCCCAGCTACTCGGGAGGCTGAGGCAGGAGGATTGCTTGAGCCCAGGAGTTTGAGGTTGCTGTGAATTAGGCTGCTGCCATTGCACTGTAGCCCAGGCAACAGAGTGAGACTCTGCTCCAAAAATAAAAGAATGTAAAATTGGTACAACCATCATGGAAAACATTATGGAGGTTCCCCAAAAAATTAAAACTAGAACTACTGGATGATCTACCTATCTCATTTCTAGGTATATATATCCAAAGAAAATAAAATCACTATTTCAAAGAGATATCTGCACTGTCATGTTTACTGCAGCACTATTCAAAATAGCTAAAATATGCCAACAACGTAAGTATCTGTTGATGGATGAATGAAGAACATATGATATAAGCATATGTACACACACATACATACAATGGAATATTATTTAGCCTTAAAAATGAAGGCAATCCTGTCATTTGAGTCAACATGGACGAACCTGGAAGATGTTATTCTGAGTGAAAAAAGCCAGCTATACAAAGACAATTACTGCATGATCTCATGTATATGTAAAATCTAAAAAAATCAAACTCACAGAAACAGAGCAGAATGATGGTTACCAGAGCGAAAGGGGTGGAGGAAATGGGGAGATATTGGTCAAAGGATACAAACTCTTAGTTATAAGGTGAATAAGTTCTGCATACCTAATGTATATTATGGTGACTATGCTTAATAATAATGTATTGTATAATGGATATTTGCTAAAAGAATAGATCTTAAGTATTCTCACCACAAAGGTAACTATGTGAGATGATGGGTATGTTAATCAGCTTGATTGTGGTAATCACTCCACACAATGTATACCTATATCAAAACATCATGTTTGTATACCTTAAAAATATAGTTTTATTTGTCAATTATACCTCAATAAAGCTGAAAAAATAAAATAAAATAAATGATAAGAGAAATAATATGTTTTATTAAGAGTAAATGGAAGAAAAAAACTATAACTTGGAACATACAAGAAACATAAAGTAGAGCATGTAATAATAAGAATTAATACTTACTAAGCACTTAGGATGTGCTAATTTGTTAATATACGTATGTGTATAAAATCTCACTTCATCTTTATAATAATTCTATGAAGCTCAAAGAAGTTAATAATGCCTGGACTCGGACAGCCAGAAAGCAGCAGCACTGGAATGACTCAGCCATCTGGCTTCAAACCTAACTGTGCTATTGCCATTCATCGGTGCCCATTTCTCCCCAGCTGCTAGTTAACCGAAAGAGGATAAAGGTCACAATAAACTAAGGAGCCCTTTCTGCTCAATACCTTGTCTATGCTGCAGCCAACATACTCAACTTTTTTACTCAGAGCACACATTTAAATCTATAAAACAGCTTAAGGCTGAGAAATGCCAAAGTTCAAAATGCGTATTAAATGAAAGGAGAGAAGCACCCATCCGACGTTGCCTCTGCTGATTTGCAGTTTGCAAGGACAGCCGGCCGCACTGAACAACATGCTGTGGCTGATTAAGCGTTTGGCATTCCAACCTGATGAATAAGATGTAGATGAAGATGAACGAGAGGCATGTGAGTGACAAAGTCCACAGGGCTTTGCGTATTACCTGACACATGGAACATTCTAATAGATGCTTGCTAAATATAAAAAGGAGCCTGAGGGACAGGACATCAGACATAGCTTGTTAGATGTATTGATAGCATTATTTTATATAGTTAAGGGGCATCCTGCTTGGACAGGAATAATTCTTATCAGTAGTACTTTGTATATCTATTTATTGATTTTTATAGTTTTATTAAATGCAAATACTACTTACACAACTGATAAATCAAAACCTACACTTTAACAAGAAAAACACTGTGATGGGTGAGAAAACTCCATATTCAGTGTTGATCACAATGCCAATCTTTGATAGGTCCCAAGCTTCTCTGGACCTCTGGTTTCTCTTCCACAAAATGAGGGGCAGTATCTCTGAAATAAACTAGAAATCTACATTGATTTTCCTCCCTTCTTCTCTATGGCCAATTTCCTGATGTCATGAAGCATTTGTTACTGAGTGAAAAAAACAAAGTTAGCATTGTTTAACTACATCATTTTGTGAAACATGCTGAAGTTTTAGAAATCTAAGAAATATTAAATTCCTGGGGAAAGAGGCAGGGAGGGGATCATGATTATTAAAACACTGGAGGCTGGGCGCGGTGGCTCACGCCTATAATCCTAGCACTCTGGGAGGCTGAGGTGGGCGGATCGTTTGAGCTCAGGAGTTCGAGACCAGCCTGAGCAAGAGCGAGACCCCATCTCTACCATAAATAGAAAGAAATTAATTGGCCAAGTAATAGATATAGAAAAAAAAATTAGCCGGGCATGGTGGCACATGCCTGTAGTCCCAGCTACTCGGGAGGCTGAGGCAGCAGGATTGCTTGAGCCCAGGAGTTTGAGGTTGCTGTGAGCTAGGCTGACGCCACGGCACTCACTCTAGCATGGGCAATAAAGTGAGACTCTGTCTCAAAAAAATAAAAAATAAATAAATAAATAAATAAAACATTGGGAATGTTCTTGTTATTTTAGGATAAAAATTGAGTATCAGAGGGCTCTACGAACCTGTGATGGAAATCCGTGGTAGAAACTGATGGTTCACAAAATCCGGGTTTTCACTAGACTGCAGTTTTTAGTATAGACAGGCAGGCAGCAGTTACACACTAAGGGGATTTTTTCAAGCCAGTTGTTTTTGAGTTTGCTCACAAGAGGGCAGTGCTGTTTAACAGTTGTAGCCTTCCAGCAGGCTAGGCCAGAAAGGCTGGCTGGCTCTTAACTGTTTATCCCCACATAGGTAAAGCTGAAGAATTTTGTTTTGTCCACAGCCACATTGTAAGGAAAATCTTAGCAAAAGGTACTTCTTGTCTTCTCAGAAATTAATAGAGTCATCTGGCATAATAAATAGACAAAAATTCTGCTTCAACCCTGGAAACGATGGAAACTTAAATAATAGCATCAGTTGGTTAGTGGCAGGATGAAGTTGGATTAGCAAAATTCTTTTTGCTGATCTAATACACTTTATAGGCACATTTGAAGACTGTAAAAAGTTCATAAGAGACACGTAACACTTAGTACAGTATCCCTGAGATGTGACCCTGTCCTCAGGGGATAGCTAAGATATATTTTACAGAAGCAATTTATACCTTATAACAGCAGTCTCCAACCTTTTTGGCACCAGGAACTGGTTTCATGGAAGATGATTTTTCCATGGACCTGGTTTGCAGTGAGACGGCTTTGGGATGATTCAAGTGTATTACATTTACTGTGCAGTCAAACCTCTCTGCTAATGATAATCTGTATTTGCAGCCACTCCCCACCACTAACATCACCACCTCAGCTCCACCTCAGATCGTCTGACATTAGATTCTCATAAGGAGCACACAACCTAGATCCCTCGCATGTGCAGTTTACAAGTAGGGTTCGAGCTTCTGTGAGAATCTAATGCCGCTGCTGATCTAACAGGAGGTGGAGCTTATGCGGTGATGCAAGTGATGGGGAGCTGCTGTAAATACAGATGAAGTTTCACTCACTCGCCCCACTGCTCACCTCCTGCTGTGTGGCCCAGTGCCTAGCAGGCCATGGACCAGTACTGATCCTCAGCCTGGGTGGGGGTTGGGGACCACAGCCTTATAACGTTCTGGCCATCTGGATAAAATGAAAGTTACTAATCAAACTTCAGCACTGGAATGACTAAAATCTGAAAAATAAGATACTTTCTAAAATGCTCATTTTGGAAGTGAACGCTTTTGTGCGCCTCTCTTAATTTGTCCTAGTACAAATGTCTTATTGACAACTTACTATAATATAAAGATGTATATGTAAGCTCTACCTCTTCTAAAGAGATTAAACTCAATTTCAGAAGTGTGAGTGCAAGTTTTGAGAAATTACAAAAAATGTATCTATGAGGGCTTAGTGTTCCCATTAAAATTCTTCATGCCACAAAAACCATCTTTTCTATAACGCCATATTTGAAAATGAATACCTGAGGACATTTAAAATCAAAAGTTCATTCTTGGGCCAAATAGAATGTACTCATGAGCAATGAAAAATTAAATTAAGAAAACAAATCCACTTATAAAAGCATGAAAAAAATAAAATCTTTAGTATTTAACAAAAGAACTACTAGGCTTGTACACTGAAAACTACAAAACATCAGTGAAGGAAATTGAAGACCTAAATGAATAGAAAAATACCTTGAGTGCATGGACAGGAAGATACTGTTAAGATTTTCCAAATTTGTTAAGAAGGTAAGACTCTCTAAATGATCTATAGATTCAACACAGAGTCCCTATCAAAATCTTAGATTTTTTTTCCATAAATTAACAAGCTAATCCTAAAATTTATGTGGACATGAAAGGAAGCCAGAATAGCCAAAACAATCTCGAAAAAGAACAAAGTTTCTCACACTTCCTGGTTTTAAAGCTTATTATGAAGACATAGTAATCAGTACTATCTGGTCCAGCATAAGTATAGACATATATATAGATCAGTGCAATGGGATCAAGAGTCCAGGAAAAAAAAACATATATTTATGATAAATTACTTTCTAACAAGGGTACCAAGACAATTCAATGGGTGAAAAAGAGTGTTTTCAACAAATGGTGCTGAGACAACTGTTATCCACAAGCAAAAGAAATAATTTGGATAATTATTTTACATCATATACAAAAAACAATTCAAAATGGATCAAAATGTTAAGACCCAAATGTAATAACTGGAAATGCAAAACTCTTAGAAGAAGACATGGATGTAAATCTTTTTCAAAGAGTACTTCAAATTAGGTAATGGTTTCTTAGATATGACTCCAAAATCATAAGCAACAATAGGAAAAAATATATAAATTAGACTTCATCAAAATTCTAAAAATTTGTACTTCAAAGGGCCCTATCAGGAAAGTAAAAAGACAATCCACAGAATGGAATATTCACAAAACATATATCTGATAAGAGTATCTAGAATATATGAAGAACTCTTAGGACTCACCAATAAAAAGACAACACAATTTTTAAATAGGCAAAGGTCTGAATAGACATTTCTCCAAAGAAGATACGCAAGACCAGTAAGCATATGAAAAAAATCCAACATCTTTAGTTATTAGGGAAATGTAAATCAAAACCACAATGAGGTACTACTTCACACCCACTAGGATAACTATAATAACACACATACACACAGAAACAAGTGTTGGTGAAGATGTAGAGAAACTGCAGCTGCTTTAGAAGACAGCTTGTCAGTTCCTCAAAAAGTTCAAACCAGCAATTCTATTCCTAAGTGATCCCAAGATCATTAAAAATATATGTTCATACAAAAACTTGTACACAAATGTTTATAGCAGCTTTATTTATAATAGCCAAAAATTTAAAACAACCCAAATGCTCATCAACTGATGAATGGCTTAATAAAATTGGAATATCCATACAATGGAATAATATTCAGCTATAAAAAAGGAATGAAGTACATCCATGCTACAACATGGATGGACCTTGAAAAAAATGTGGTAAATAAAGCAGTCACAAAAATACATTTATTGTATGATTCCATTTATATGAAATTTCCAGAATAAGCAAATCTATACAGGCAAAGTAAATGTGTGGTTTTCAAGGGCTAGGGACAAAGGAAAAGGACAGTGACTGCTAATGGATATGGGAGTTTCCTTTCTGGGAGACGAAATGTTACGAATTAAATAGTGGTGATGGTTGCACAACTTTATAAGTATACTAAAAGCCACTGAATCATATATTCTAAAGGAGTGAATTTTATGTTATGCGTTAATATTTCAATTAAGAGAGAGAGAAAGAAAAAATGGGCTTCAGCAAAACGTTCCCAGTCATGAAGAAGATGACATAGAAATGAAGTCATCAAAATCCTAGAATCATGAATAGCACTACAAATGTACTCTCGAGCCCAGGTTCCCATAACATGATTATTGAAGTCAAAGGCCTCACTTTTTTCAATCTACACTGGTCAGAAAACAACAGCTTATTGACCTAAACAAAAAGCTCTGCCAAAAATGTGGTGATATGGTTTATTTTTTTCCAACAAATATTTATCTTTTTAGTTAATATACACTGATAATCACTAACAGGAAAATTGATTAAAAGTAATGTATTAATATAATGGAGTATTACACTGTGGGTAAAATGAATTTATACTACATCAATATAAACTTGACCATGCAATCAATGTGGGATGCAGAAAAAATATAGATAAACTTGACGAAAAAGCATTAACAAAAGAATATACACAGTATGAGACCATGTACATAAAAATTTTAATTGAAAGCAACACTGCATGTACTTTCACACACACCTCACTTAGGAACATACACATATGGAGTCAAAGTGGTAAAAGAAGGTCCTGGAGTGGTATACACCTGATTGAAGAACTAGGTACCTCTGGAGGAGAAAAGGATTATGAGAAAAAGGAGTCACACACACAGGACTTTTTCAACCATGTTAATAATATTGTATTCCTCAATCTGGGTAGTGGGTACATGAGATTATATTATTTACACTTCTGGTCTATCAGAAACGTTCTACAATAAACTTTAAAAATAAAAGCAATTCTTTAACATGATCATCATAAGGACTTTATGGTTTGCCTCAAAATCACAGCAATCATACTGTAGATGAGGCACTAACAGCTTCTCCAAAACACTTCTCAATTGTCCAGTGGCAAGTATCAAAGCTTTAGAATATTTTCTAAAAATTGAAAGCAAGAAACCAAGAGGTGGCCTTTCTAGGGTTCTGTTTCCATTGTCTTCTGCTGAAAATACTTCTTCGTGTTTGAAAACTGTTAAAGAAGGGGTAACATTGAGTATCTGGGCAGTAGTTAGATCTGCCTGTCCATGAATAGACTCTCTCTACAGCCTTCTAGTGAGATTTCTCATGCTCCAACCCACCATCACAGCCCCTGATGCTGTTTGCAGCTTATTAAAGAATTAGGGGATGGAGGAAACAGGGAAGGCCACATGATATTAGTTAGCCAGAATAAGCTGACATATTCTGGTGTATTGTTTTGTCAGTCATGAAAAGTATGATTAAAAAAAAAAAGAATTGAACTACGATATGGTTAAACCATCAACCAAGTGAAGATTATTGTTAGTCTACTGTGTGTTTGTAAGTATACAAAAAACACTAATGTACAAGCTGTCTACATGAAACTAATTCCTTTAATTGGAAAGTTAAAAACTCAGTGACCTACCTTTTTAGCTTCTATGGCACTTTATATAAATGTTGCTATTGATTTTTTTTCTCCAAATTGACCAAATTTAACAAGGTTTGGGGACTTTTAAAAAAGTATTAATTTTTGTGTGTGTGTGTTCCTTATGAATGCAACTAGGTTTTTTAAAAAGGTTACTCTGTAATATATACTTTTAAAATCCAATCCACTGAAATTATTACTATGTAGGCAACACCTAGAGACAAGCAGCCATGAAAACCCCAGTATTGCAGCAAACAGCCTCACATCTCAGTGTTCTTGGCAGGGGAACATTTGTCAGTAATAGACTAGAAAACAACCACGGCAGAAAGGACTTCTGGGAGATGCCGAGCCCAGAGGTATCTTTTTTCTTGTCTAAAGCTAGAGATTTATAAAATTTCCACCCATCCAGCATTTTGCACCAGCCGTTTGGCAGAAGGCCTCTCCTGAGTGCACTGGCATTGGGAGAGTCCTTCTTTCTGCAGCTCCCTGATTTACAGCCTTGCAAAGTAACAACGATCGGCAGAGCCAGTGCAGATGAACTCCAGCCCATGATGCTTTCCTAATGAAAACTACAATGCCTGTCTCTATTTCGACTTCTCCAGCCATCGCCATTGCAAACCACACTCTGAGTCCTCCCTACTTAAAGGGGTTGCTGGCCTGGCTAGGAGGGCAGCACAGAAGCGATCAGAAGTCAATGCAGAGTCAAGTAAGACAGGAAAGAAACGAGACTAAAGCGAAACAGAAGCCCTCTTAGTCTCTATCCCAACTGAACTGTTAATTTTTTTTATTAAGGTAGAATGTACATATATAGCAAAGTACATAAATTATAATGGTGCAAGTTGATGGATTTTATCACATCAAATACACTCCCATGACCACCATCTTGGCCCAGATGTAGACTGTTTCCAGGGCTCCAGAAGCCTCTTTCATGCCCCATCCCAGTCGGTAGTTCCCCTAAAGCAGCCACAAGACTGGTGTCTACCATCATCGGTCGGTTTTACCTTCCTTCAAACTTGAACTCAACAGAGTCCTACACGACGCATTCTTTTGAGCCTGGCTTCTCTTGCTTGACATCATGTTAGTGAGATTGATCGGTATTCCCCTGTGTGGCAAGTTTGGTCACTGTGTGAAGATGCCACACAGGATGTCTGTGTAGTACCTCAAAGAATCCAAAAGTGCTACAGCTGACTGGACTGGCTAAAACCAAAGAGTTCCTCTGGAATGACAGAGCAGCCCTAATTTAGAAGGCTTTGGACTCCAAGGCTGTACATCAAAAAGGCATTTTCTTTCATTTTTAGTTTCAAGAGATTTCAAATGTATTGGATCAAGTCGTTCCCAATATCCTTTTATTTTTTTTTTTTACTTTAATCCCTGTAGAATATGTAGGACCATCCTTTCTTCAGCCCAGATATTGGTGAATTGTGCCTTCCCTTTTTTATTCATTATCAGTCTTACTAAGAGTTTATCAATTCTGTTAATTTTTTGTTTCATTTTGTTTTGTTTTTTAGAGACAAGTCTCACTCTCACCCAGGCTGGAGTGCAGTGGCATGATCATAGCTCACTGCAGCCTCCAAATCCTGGGCTCAAGCCATCCTCCAGCCTCAGCCTCTTGAGTAGCTGGGACCACAGGCGTATGTCACCACACCCAGCTATTTTATAATTTTGTAGAAATGGGGTCTCACTATGTTGCCCAGGCTGGTCTGTAACTCCTGGCCTCAAGCACAAAGTCCTACGATTACAGCCATGAGCCACAGCGCTCAGCCCTAGATTTTTGTTTTTGTTTTTTCACACACACACACACACACACACACACACAGAGTTTATTTATATATCAGAGATACCACATCTTTGGGTTTAAAAAAAAAACTTTTGGCTTTCTTATTTTCTCTATTATATGTTGGTTTTTAATGTCACTAATTATTGCTCTTTAATTTTAGGATGGATACCTTGGTCATTGATTTTCAGCCTTTCTTCTTAGTGATACTGTTTTCTAAATTATTTACTTCATCTTTAAACCCATCCTTCTGTACTCTGAACTCTTTGGTGCTGGGACTTTTCCCAAGCAAACTGCATTTTCCCTTCATCAGTGGGAAAGGCAAGTAGGGAGTGCTCCAGCGAGATAGCAGGGCTGGAGGCGGAAGGAGGGAGTGGCTCTTCCTGTCTGCACAGAGCCTTTCTGTGCTCTCAGCAAGGCCCCAGCTACAGCCTTTCATCCCAGCAGGGCCTGTTGCTTCTCCAACTCCTGTTCAGTCCTCCCCACCCAGCCCCAGCACTCCTCAGCAGTCTGTCCAGACTCCATACAGCATCTTTCAAGCTTCTTGCTCTAAAAACCCTCATTTCTTCCCTTTGTTTCATTAGCCCTACGATGGAAGTTGCTTCCTGTGATGATTAGCTTTGTGTTACTGAAGCATCCCCTATTAACTTTTTCCTGCTTCACTAATCCTTTCTCTTAACTTTTTTCTGCTAAAATAATTGGTTTGGTTTCTGTTTTCTGACTGGACCCTGACTATACTCGCATGAAACATAGAAGAAAAACATACTCAAAAGTAGACTCAAAATCTCATCCTCCCCTCCTTCAAAGCTGCCTTTCCTCCTCTGTTCTGTATTTTTGTTGGAAAACAACCGAGCTAGAAACCTAGGAATTTTTTTCCAATGTTTTTCCTCCCCTTTGGTCTCTTTAGCTTCTGTAGCTAATCTGTCATCAAATTCCATTGGTTATATATCCCTAGAATCTCTTCCTCCATTCCATTTCTGTCACCATCAAATGTGGGCTCAAGCCGTTTCTCACCAGGCCTATGTAATTAGTCTCTTGGCCTTAGCGCTTGTTACGCACACCAATCCCTGTCTTGCTACCAAACTGATCTTCAATAAAAGCAAAACTACTCTCCTTAGAAACACTTCAGGGGCTCCTCATTGCTATAGGGGAAACCCCAAATGCCTCAGCAACACATTCATCTTCCAGCCCTATATGAGCTGATCTGCACCAACCCCCTCAGCTTCATCTGTTGCTCATCCCTGCCTTCCACCAGAGCCCACCTCAGCCCCAAACCGGGTCCCAAGATGTCCACCTCACCAGGCTGTGGTGAGAAGAGGGGCTGTGGCTTGTCCTTCATTATGTACACAACTTGGCAATTAGGACATCCAACAGGCTTCCACGAAATGAAAAAATGGCATTTTTTTTAATGTCCCATATAATCTTCCTATACATAATTTGGAATGGCTGTGTGACAGTTCACCAAACTATCATAATTTGATAAACCATTTCTCAATTTTCACTTATTTAATTGTACTGGTTGTGAGGGTTAATTTTATGTGTCAACTTGGCTAGGCCACAGTACCCAGATAATCTGGTCAAACTTTATTCTAGAAATTTCTATGAAGGTATTATTTCAATTAGATTAATATTTTAATCAGTAGAGTTTGAGTAAAGTAGATTGCTCTCCACAATGTGAGTGGACCTCATCTAATCAGCTGAAGCATTAATAGAAAAAATAACCTCCCCTGAAAAGGAGGGAATTTTGACCACTGACGCCTTTGGACTCACACTACAGCTCTTCCCTTGGTCCCCAGCCTGCTGTCCCCTCCAGATCTATAGATTTTCAACTTGCCAGCCTCCACAATCACATAAACTAAGTCTTTAAAACTTCCCTAGATATAGATATATAGATATAGATATAGATATAGACATATAGATAGTTATAGGTATAGCTATATAGTTATAGATCTAGTTATAGATATATAGTTATAGATATAGATATAGACATAGGTATATAGATATAGTTATAAGTATAGATATATGGTTATAAATATATAGATATAAATATAATTAGAGATAGAGAGATAGAGATGGAGATATATGTGTATGTTGGTTCTGATCCTCTGGAGAATCCTGACTAACACACTGGTTTTTGTGTTTTGAGTTCATTTCTTTATTTGTTTGCTATCATAAATACAACTCCATATTGATGACTATATCTCAGATAATTAATAAGATTAATATCTAGAACTAGGTTTCAATTCAAAAAGGATGAATGCTTAATAAATATTCCCTAATTTCCCTCCAAAAAAGATCTTAATAATATACGACACCTCAGCATTGTGTAAATACACATTGGTCTCCACAGTCTTGTCAGTACAATTTACAATTTAATTTACAATTCCTTATCTGTTCTCTAGGTCGAATATGGCTCTGTACGTTTACTCACTGGGTATGTTTCCTATTACATAAATTTCTTGTTCATGTAAAGTTTTCTGGTGGCAAAAGAAACAGAGAAAGAGAGAGAGAAAGTAGGACTGCAGCAAAAAGAAAAGACAGACAGAGAGTGAGTGGGGCCAAACAATGTGGCTCTATTGTGTGCTCCCAGACAAGGTTCGCGGGTCCCAAGAGAGGGGGGCCCTGAGAAGTCACGTCTATTTGGAGGGGGTGCAGGCCTTTAAACTGTTTGGGGTGGGCAAGGGACTTTTGGCGGGAAGAGCTGGGGTGACTTTTGGTGGTCATTGAGAAATAGGAGGGGCTGGCGGTATTTGCGGAATCAGGAACCAAAAACTTTCTTATCTGGGTGGACATCCAGGTATTGTTTTTCAGCGGGGCCTGGCAGTTGTCCTTGGCAGGTCTGGTCTTGTGGGCCTTTTCTTTTTGATCTAGGGAGGGGAGGGGGGCCTGCCACCAGCCTTACAGTTTATATATCATGTGGTCATTTGTCCCTGGAGTTTTGGAAGTGTTACATGATTTCTTCACATGAACATTAGTTATGGCAGGATAATTACCGTAATTAGTAAATCTAAATGTATCATGGTTCAAGTGCATGAGGAATCTGTTCTTTGAGTACGCAGCTCAGCCTCTGCAGTTACCAGGATACCAGGCCATGGAGGCTCTGCCGTCTTGAGCCCGTAGGTGCCCAAGTTGCCTTACAGCAATCTCCATCCCAGTCAGCAAGAAGAGGTGAAGGAGGCCGGGCACAGTGGCTCAAGCCTGTAATCCTAGCTCTCTGGGAGGCTGAGGTGGGCGGATCATTTGAGCTCAGGAGTTCGAGACCAGCCTGAGCAAGAGTGAGACCCCATCTCTACTATAAATAGAAAGAAATTAATTGGCCAACTAATATGTAGAGGAAAAAAATTAGCCGGGCATGGTGTCACATGCCTGTAGTCCCAGCTACTTGGGAGGCTGAGGCAGCAGGATTGTTTGAGCCCAGGAGTTTGAGGTTGCTGTGAGCTAGGCTGACGCCACGGCACTCACTCTAGCCTGGGCAACAAAGTGAGACTCTGTCTCAAAAAAAAAAAAAAAAAGAAGAAGAGGGGAAGGAAAGAGGGCAGGATTCATAAGAGGAAATTTTTTTAGTCCAGGCCTGGAAGTGGAATGCTTATTTCCACTGCCAACCCATTTAGTGCATTCAGGCATAACGGCAGCCTCACTGCAGAGGTTCTGGGACATGCAGTCCCGCTGTGTACCCAGGAGGAGGATGACACAGGACCGGGTGGGCTGCTGTCAGTCTTCACCACGGTATGAAACCTGCCGCGCCTCGTGGTAAGAATACGCAATCTAGAGTCAGATACACACAGCTGACCGCCATATCAAGCAAGGTACTGAAACTTTCTGATCTGAGTTTTCTCATTTTTCTAAAATGGCCACAGAGATAGGTGCCTTGTAGGACAGTTGTAAGGATTAAATTAAACAAATATTAACATGTGCAAGTTGGTGGCACATAGTAGGTTTACATTACATGTTAAATTTCTTTCATAATTTTTTTTTTGGTAAATGAATGTTTACAATTTGATTTTTTCCCCCATTTACATTCATGTTCCTCTATTTTGGTGCATGAAATGCTTTTTTTATTAAAAGTTTTATATCATCTTTCACTTTGTGATTTCTTGCATTGTTTGCAAGGGTTTTCCAAGCTATCTTTCTTCCATCGTCGAACAGGATGTCTGCTCTGTTCCTTTCAGCTTGTCTATGGGCTGAACTTTTTATTTTTGTCTTTAATTCTCTATATTGCATGTTCTGAAACACCATCAAGATCTTTCCAAATGGCAAATTCCAAGAGTGAAATAGGACAAGTATCTCTGCAACCAGCCTCTCTCTTTCTGGTCAGTCCTTCCCTCCTTCTCTCCTGCCCTCGAGTCCTGTCTTGCATCCCTCTGCTTCTCACTGCCCACTAAATCTCCTCCCTACCCACCTTTTCCCTGAGGACAACAGCTCGATTATGTCAAGATGATTAATAACAGATTAAGGCAGTGATGTCAAACTCTGGTAAGAAACAATGACCTGGGGCCTGCTATTATGTAGATTCGAAAATTTCTGATTCAGAGGATCTCAGTACCAAGTCTACAAGTACCCTAGGTAATTTGAAACGAGCTAGTCCTATACTTAGAAAGAGTGGCTTGATTTTTTCCAGAGATGTTTTCACATAAGGTCTTCAATTATATAAAAGAAAAAATAATAATGGCATCTTTTCAGGCACCTGACAATTGGATAAGAAATCTATTCTTGAGAGAGCGTAGGTTTCCTATGCTCTCAAAATTGCATATATTTTTCTTTATACCGATCAGTCCTATAAGCACTTTTTCCCCCCTTGCAGTTAAAAATAAATACTCACTGGTCTGTGGCTTTATCCAAAATCAAACCAAGTATTTTCCAATCAATTGCTGCATGGGCTATGTAATTTAGTATCTTAGAATGCTAAAATGGCTAGACCACTCAATTTCTTTGTGTGAGGTGCTATTCTTATAGCCACAGGGAAAAAATCAAGTAGAAATAGCAAGTTATATTTCTAAATGTACATTTCTCTGAATGCTTCAACCACTTCAATCTTACTATTGAGCCTTCTAACAACTTTTCTCATTTTAAGGAAAATATGTTCTTTTGATTATCTTTCTTCTAAAAGAAAATAAGAGATTTTTTTTATAATAGATAGTCATTTTATTTCTCATCACACAAGAATCAAACTTTCCAAACCTTCTCACTGGGTTGAGTAGGGAAAACAGAAAACTCTTCCCACTACAGCAGTGACTGTGACAATGAAAGGATCACAGGACTTGACAGGCATAAGTTACACGAATGGCGCAGGGCAGTACCTGCGGTGTTTCATCCCAAGTGACTGCCGCTTCAGGCATCACTCTACAGAGGCTACATCTTAAAAACGCTAAGGGAAAAGAACGATGTGTCAATAATGTCCCAACGTGGAAGAAAGTTCCTAGTGCACTAACACTTGCGCTGCTGATTCAGAGAAGCAGAACTAAAGACCAACAGCCTATGGGCATAAATATTCCCCTAAGGACCTTCTGAGACATCTATAACAGAATTACTAGTGGCTTCGTTTGATCATCAAATTAAAGGCTGTCATAAATCAGGAAGATAAAGGACAGTTTTCATCCAGAGGGCTGAAAAATCTTCAAACATCTGGCCTGGAGAAGGTTCAGTGGAGTGTAACTGGGATATCCTACTGGAAATTCATGGAAGACTGCAGTGTCTTTTTACAAGGTACAGGGATTAACGACCAGATTGGAGAGCTAATGACCCAGCCAGCCCGGATTATTACTCAGCCTGGCTGGCAGAAATCCCTCTGGGGCTATCCTTTGTCCCATATTGTGCTATTTATTAAATGAATTACCTTTTTTTCTTAAAAGGAAATGTTATCTCCATTTCCCTCTTCCCTGTCCTCATTATTTCTTTTAAATTTTAATCATGGCAAAATACACTTGACACAAAATTTACAATCTTAACTCTTGTTAGGTATACAGTTCAGTGGCATTAAATACACCCTCATTGTTGAGTCTCCCCTTTTTTGAAGTTATTAAAAACAATTTGAAGTTCACTTTTTAATATTAAACAAATTAGCACATTAGTCTAGAACAAAATAGAGGATTCTAATAATAGCAAAAAAGTAGTGTCTCTGGGTCTCTCTCTCTACTGGTTATTGTAAGACAAATAGCCTCTTTTAAGTTCCTCCTCTGACACATCCCCCAACGCACGCACGCACACACACACACACACACACTCACATACACACACTCTACTACATAATGATATCTGAACCCCAGGGGAGTCTCAGACAATGTGGACTACACTTGCCCTGTGTTCTGTTGCTGCCAGGACTGCTGGCACCAGAGTTCCCTATCCACCAAAACAAGGTAACAAGATTTCTTTTTTTTTTATTACATAGCCCCATAGCATAGCATTTTGAAGGCCCTGATGTCTCCAAGAGACTTTCTGTGCAATGCTCTCTGTCTGTTCTGCTCAAAACCCAGATGTCAATTTTGTGGGCTGGGCCAGCAGAGGCCCTGAATGACAGTTGTCATGTTATCCTTGGTACCACCCACCCTTTACAAAACCAGAATCTTGTTATCAGACCACACCTCATTGCTTAGTATGAACTACCTTTTTTCGTCCTGCAAATACCCACTTCAAGAGCTGGCACCACAATCCCAGGCATTTCCAGACATGTCCAAAGCCAAGGGGAGAACAGCTTAGACTCAAACTTGGATCTTCACTCTATTTTCCTACCATAGACTTGCAGTCTCTGGTCCAAAGTTTGAGTGCTTCTAGCAGTTCCTTTATTCAGAATTACAAGTATATTGTCATCATGGTTTAATATTTGCTTTAGTTGCTGACCATAGAAGAAAGTAAATACTTAGATATGGTATACTTTTTAAATAAATGACAACTTGAAAGAGCCAACATATTTCATAATATCAAACTCCAAAGCTCGTCGTCACTTCCCAAGTATTACCTTAGTGCAAGCTCCCATGGCTACCAGACAAAACTTGTTACGATAGAGCTAGATATAGGAAATGCACAATGGTATCATACTGCTAAATAATTACAATAATAAAAATGCCTTATATTTATTTATATAGGTCTTTAAAGTATCCCTATTACTTTTCTATAGATATGCACAATTTAATTTAAATGTCTACGGTAAGCCTTGTCAGGTTGATAGGGTAAGTATCATTATATAGATGAAAAACTATTACTCAAAAAAGCCTTAGATAAAATGGCTAGTTAAGTAGAAGACCTGGAGGAAGAATTACAATCTCTGGACTGGGATTTGTTCTTTGAGATTTTTAGGCTTGAGAAACACAGCTATAACATTAAGTCACAAAATTCTTCTGACAGCTTTCTTTCTCTAATAATTTACTTAAAAACTCCAATCTGTAGTGATAACAGAGGCTCTTGCCAGCTGATAAAATGTCAAGCCAACTTGGATGAATCTTTCATGCTATAGTTCAGAAGAGATTAGTCTGTTCGATGAAGCAGTGTAGACTTTGCATACTGCTGTCTTGAAGATAAGTCATATGATTTGAACTTACTACTGGACTTACCACTTGAAACCTGGGAATTGAACCAGTTTTAACCTTGCCACTAACTCTTTACTCAGCCAGCAATGTGGTGAGTGACTGCCCATCACCAAGGGTGATATAAAGAATGTCACACTGATATGCTATCTAATCCTGAACAGTAGAGTATTCCCGAGGGATACTGTTTAAAATCTTCTCATAGATTAGATGAGAAATAAATATAAATCACAGGTCAATTATCAATTAATAATACATATTTCTAAAAGAAATAATAAAAAATAATTCTATAGTTTTAAAAATGCTGCAATTACTATTGCAATGAAAAACAATGTAAAAACTAACATAAAATTTTGTTTTTTATAAAAAACTAACAAAATAATAACATCTTGGTAACAATAATATTTTTTAAAACTGACCTGAGAAAAACATAGGAACATAATTGACATTGGCAGTACACAGTAAATTCTTTGACTTAAAATTGATAGAAAAAAAAATCTATTTAAGCCAGGAAAAATGAATTTTATAGAACTAATGACCATGAGGAACACCCTATAAACTGATTAGGAGTCATTTCCAGGTAATATGGTTAAGTGAAAAAATGAAAGTTCAAAAGAGTATGCATAGTATTCAAAATTTTATGGAAGAAAAATAAAAGAATTGAGAAAATATATATGCTTTTGCTTACCAGAAACATAGAAAAGAGACACCAGAAACTAACAAAAGTAGTCACCAGTAGCAATGGGTAAGAATGGGCTAAAAGGGATAGGAATTGGAGCAAGATTTATCTGAGTGTAACTTATTTTTTAGTTGTGACCTTGTAAATGTTTTACACATTCAATAAATACAGTTAAATCAGAAATCATGGGAAAGGCAAGCCCTAAAATTAAATATAATCAGAAACCAATTATCCTAACCATATATGTTAATTGATAACAATGACACAGAGAAAATAATTTATGAAATTAGAACACAATACTGTGGATATATTCTAAGGACAAAAACAACTACAAAGTAATCTTCAACTTTACTTAGTGGGTTTATTGGTATTGGTGTTGTAATTCTGAAAGTGTAGTATGTTGCAGTTTGGCATAAGTGAATAAATATAGCAGTGTTGTTAAGAGCCAGCAGTTTCACTGTGGGAAAAAGGAGATATAAAATGGAATGGGCAAAAACAGGGAAAATTTCCCTGTTGTTGAATTTGATTAAAAATTTCAGCACAATTGATTTTTAAAATAATTATCCTAGCTCTATCCGTTGGAAGGGATCTTGGTTTCTAAATACCAAAAGAACCACAGCTGTCTGGAGAAATAACTAACTCCTGGACTGGGATGAGTCTGGAACAATTTGTTGTACTGAAGTACTCAAACATTAATGGGGTCATGATAATAGGACACAGAAGCTGGCTTTCGATGTCGGCTTGCACACACTGACTAAATTTGGAACCATGTTGGCATCAAAAAGAGTAACGATGGTCATGGATTTTATCACATTGAACAGAATAATCTTGAATGGGGTAGGTTCTGCAGGACGACATGCCTGGACTCTTCAAAGGAGCCGGTGTCAGGAAGAATGGAGCGAGGCAGAAGGATTGTTCTGGATTGAGGAAGACTCAAAAGGGGCCAAAGAAGACTGGGAGATGCAAGTGTATAAAGGTCACTCGAAAAGGCACAAGGGGATCAGCCACCATTGTGTGTGTGTGTGTGTGTGTGTGTGTGTGTGTTTCACCAATACATCTAAGGAGACAAAAGCAAAATTTATCAAGGTTACCAAGGTTACACACATGATATAAATACAGAGACTTTCTCTCATGATTAACATGCTAACAGAGCTCATGAAATACATTTCAGCATTAGCACTGTATAAGTTAAAGATAAATTTGCTTCTGCTAGAAACTTTAGGTGTATGGTAGGTATTCCAAACTCACTTTTTTGTTGTTGTCGTTGTTTAAGGATCAGAGACAAACAGGGTGGCTCAATTACCTTTGTCCAACTCAGGGTGTGAAGTGCTTTTTCTCTTGACTGTGATGGGTTGGATGAGTGGTAACAAAGGAAGAGCATCAGTTTTGCTTCCACAAGAGAAATCACAGCCATATGTGAGCTCTGAAGCTGATTGACTCCTAGATCAAAAAGGAAAAACAAAACTACAAGGACATTTTGGGGACAATTTGGGGAAATTCAATATGGACTTTTTGTTAATGGATACTTTTAAATTATGTTGATCAAATAATTTCTCCCCTTTTCACTATGAGACCAATACAACTAAGGAGTTGGTTTCTATAGAAGAATATTCTTGTTCTTGGGACAGACTGAAATATTTAGGGGTGAATTACCATGATTTTGTATCCCACTCTCAATGATTTTGGGAAAGGAAAGTGTGTTAGAGAGCTGGAGCAAGTGTGATAAGAATTAATGAATTAGTAAAGGAGTGTAGGGGCATTCATTTTTATTCTTCAATTTTCTGTGATTTAGGATGTATTCACAATTTAAAAAATTAAAGATATAATGGCAAAGTAAACCCTATAATGGCAATGGGTAAAAAAAAATGACATGGGTAAAAACAAAATGATGAATAAATCAAATTTTGATGTAAACTGTCCATAGAAGAGAACTGATTCTGATGAGAATAATTCCTTTACAAAGAAAAATCAGAAAAGCATTTAAGAATCCTATATAAAAAGTTTTGAGCAATTAAATTGAATTAAAGAAATTTGTGAAAAGTCTTCAATGTTGGTGTGATTTCAATTAAAATGTTGTAGTCACCAATCATTCACTAAAACCTCTTCATTGTCAAACTAGGGGGGGCTTCAAACATGAACACGTTAGTTTAGTCAAAAAAGCAGCTGGGGGAAAATATTATAAATTTGTCCTGGGTAAGTGGCAAATGCTATTGTTGAAAAACCTGTGCCTTGGGGAATTGGAATTGCTAGACCAGGGGACTATTGCTATGCAAAGAGTAAGAAATCAACTTGAGGGAGGAAGAGGAGAGCCAGAGGGACATGGCTCACCAGCAGGTGCTGCAGAAAAGACCTGATTCTCATAGACTTTGACTTATTCCCCAGGAAGGGAAGTCACCTGAGTTTCAGAATTCCTGCCTGTGACACGGGCTCCAACACTTTTTGAGTACCATTCTCGTTTAATCCTATGAGGAGGTAATCATTAGCCTCATTTTAGGGATGAGCTGACTAAGGCTCCTAAAGTTTAAGAAAACTGTCTCAAACTAACAAAATGAAGCAAGACTCCATCCTGATATCCCTTAATCTGAACCAGCCTTAAAATGTAACGTGGGAGGTCCTAAGGTAAAAAGGTCTTCAAATTACTCTAGGCTCTGCTTTCTGTAATGGTATTGATTAAATGAAGGAGATGTGTCCAAAACAAATTGATCTGTTGTTTTTGCTTCCCAGTTACTACAAAGAAGAGGAGAAACCAAGATTTTATTTTGCTTTTAAATAATTGCTGGTAAATCACACATAGATCAAGTAATTAATCATTGTTGATCATTGTTCTAAAAAGACATGCTCAGAACAATAGATACACTGCTGGTCATTTGATAAATGATTAAAATAATTTGAAAACTATGGGCAAGTCCATATGAACTTCACAACAGTGTTCTCATAACTTAAAAGAAAAGGGTCAAGCAATATTCTGGTTTTGACTGGTTTTAAATAATTGCTGGTAAATCACACATAGATTAAGTAATTAATCATTGTTGATCATTGCTCTAAAAAGACACGCTCATAACAGCGTGCTCATAACTTAAAGCAACAGAGTCAAGCTATATTCTGGTTTTGGCCGTAATGTGGGAGTTGTTTATGTTTATAAAAGACCCCCAGATCACCATATAGAACAGAGGTCTGATTTAATAATGTTGCTGAGTAATATTTGTTTAATTGTAGCATTTCTATTGGTTGCTTTATATTTGCTTACTTGAAGCACTTCTGTTGGTTACAAAAACATTAAAAAGCCATGGTACATGTTTCTTTCAGAAGTTAAAAGGCAGAGAGATCACATTAACTCCTCCGATCTGAACTAGGTGCCCAGTCTGTGTTTTTTTTTTTTTTTTTTTTAATGAAACAAGGAGGGGCTGGGGGAGTGGGAAGGTGAGTGATGGGGGTGTCTTGTGAAATGAAGCCTTCACTTCAAAGGGGCAGCTGGCAGGGCGCAGGTGGGCTGCCCTCCAGGGAAGGCGCAGGGACAGTTGCTGTGCTGGAATGCACATGTGGCAGGGCGGCAAATGAGGGGAACCGGGAGATCAAAAAGAAACCTGAAAATCACAGGTCACCTCCAATCTGTACCTCTCAACTAGGATTACGAAGTCAGGCAGTTGAAAGGCAGTGCCTGAACTTTACAAGGTCAAGAGCCACCGACTCCGGTGTGTCTGTAACGGATCTGAATCAGTTTCACTGCTGCCAAGTACAGAACACATTCCAGCCTGAGAAACTCAGGTAGCTCCCACAGCTCTTTAAAGTTTGTGGAGGAAACCTGCATTCCACAGGCTTCCACAGGCTTTTTTGAAGTATCTCTGGGATCTAAACAGCCTTTCCAGAAGGGCTCGTTTAGCAACGTTCATAAAGAGTGATGAATGTCTCCAAATTGGCTGCATTTTGTTTTGCCAGCGCTGCCATCCAGGTAGAAAGAGGACAACCTCCTGCCATTTTGCCCTAGGACAAAGTCCCCGCTCATGCAGTGATACCATTTATAAATATTTCATGTATCAATGCACCCAGTTTCAACATATCACTCTTTAAGTCCCGGTCTTTTTCCTTGGTTAGGAAAAAAGAGAGTACATTTCTAGGTTTATTTAGATTGAATTTCCCATATGCCATTTTAGCAGAATCAAGGGATCGAACGGCTTATCTTATGCACCTCTGTGGTTATGGCAAAGGGCCTGGTGGGGATTGTTTCCTTACACATCATGAAAAGCAAAATAATCTAGTCATTGATTCTGTTAATCAACCTTGTGAATACAACCAGTTCATATGATGCTCTGTGTTCTGGTTTCTTCCTATTTAAAACCCCTAACTCGGTCTCCATAAAGAATAGTATTTATGTTGAGTAAATGTTGAGTAGTTACATAACATCTTAAATGCTAGCTTAAGAATTCAAAAGTAAGTCAATGTTTTGTCATGCGTGTCTTACAGATCCCATTTCCAAAATTAAATTTTTTGATTGACTTCTCCTGCTTTTCTTAAACTAAATACATCAAAAACACATGTAAAATGTAGTCATGCTTTTGGGGTTCCTTGGAGGAAAGACCCTCTAGGCTAAAAAGAATCCATTTTTTTTCTAGCTGTAATCACACTTGTACAAGTAACATAAGCCACCATTACTCAGGTCTTTCCTTCCTCAGCTGGTGCTAAAAAATCTGGACAGTTTAGATAAAAGTAAATTTTGCTCTGTGGATAAAATGTGACGTTTATTACATTTCATATCTCATCTTGCATGGTTCAGGTGTCCCTCAGCTCCATTTCACAAATAACAAATCCAGTCCAATAAGTGTTTAAGTCATGTTCTGTCTGCTTGGGTGCCTAGAAATGTTAGTTTATTTGATTTAATTACGCAAGAGCAAATCAATAAAACACTATTACCAGAAAATTTCAAACCATGCATGCTCAATAAATTTATTCACTTAGCTGCCAGAAAACATGCCACATAGTCTGGTAGAAAATTCAGATTATCTGATGATATTTGATTAAAACTGAAGTAAAACCAATGGGGAGAAAACATCAATCATTTGGAGTGATGCCCCAACAGGGAAGCTCAGATCACATGATAATTAAATTTACTATTGGATAATGTTTAAGATTCATGATTTTAAAAACCAGGTCTTTAAAGATAAGGACTGAAAAATTCTAATTCAATTATAAAAGTATCTACTTCTGAAATGCAAGTACTATTGACTTTTTATCATTTTCAGCAAAGAATAATGGATGGGTAAGTTGGAGTGACAGGGAGGGGCAGGGGTTAGACAGGGATGACAGGGGCAGGTGGGGTGGCAAAGCTACTGGCTACCAGGTCTCCTAAGGAGAGCACCCTGTGGCAGAATTTTGGCTGTGCCTATCCTATCACGGTTTCTGCCATGTTGTTTTTCCAGCTTTCTCATAGATCCTGGCAGCCTAGATAGACTTCCAATAGATTCCCTTTCTGCTTAAGGTGGCCATGTTTTTTGCTATTGTTTGCAACAAAGGATCCTAAAAGTACAAAATACGACAAAGGAAGAGGAGGCATGGCAAACAAGGGAAGATAAAAATGTGGATTTGTTCAACTGGAATATACAGGGAAGAAATAAACGAGAACCCAACTAATTCTTCTAGCTGAAAAACTGGCAACTTTTCTTAGGGAGTTGTGAAACAGCTGACTAAACAGTCGAATTTTATACCTTAGGGTGCTGAGGCTTGTTATATAAAGGGAAATAGGGAAAATTTATGATGTTGGAACATATTACATATGACTGGTTTTTGTTCTGCAAAAAAGAAAGAAAGAAACCTGGGCAGATGGTAGCCTATTTGAACGCAGAGAGCTTAAATATGATTCAACTGCCGAATCCTCCAACTTCTGGATTTCCTCTTATCTGGGTTTATGTACTTCCTTAATGTTCCACCAGCTTGAGCTGTCATCAAAAGTTGTCATTACTTTTTATCAAATCCATCGTAATGGTATACCAAGAAAACTGGGTCCTCATCTGCTTTGAAGAACAGGGACCTGATGTGTGTCCTGTTGCCCAAAGTGGGTGCAGAGAGAATCTCTTTCAGGGGGCTCTCTCTGTACACATGGTTAACAGCATTTTATCCTGACTCATGTTGAGGGGCCAGGCATTTAACGGCTGCACTGCCCAGGCACAAGTCACCCATTTGTCTTAAGACTCACACTTGCTACCTCCAACTCTCTTGGTGGCACCTTCCTCCAGGGCCTTTTCTTTTTTTTTTTGGAGACAGAGTCTTGCTTTGTTGCCTAGGCTACAGTGAGTGCCGTGGCGTCAGCCCAGCTCACAGCAACCTCAGACTCCTGGGCTCAAGCAATCCTGCTGCCTCAGCCTCCCAAGTAGCTGGGACTACAGGCATGCACCACCATACCCGAGTAATTTTTTCTATATATATTAGTTGGCCAATTAATTTCTTTCTATTTATAGTAGAGACGGGGTCTTGCTCTTGCTCAGGTTGGTTTTGAACTCCTGACCTCGAGCGATCCGCCCACCTCGGTCTCCCAGAGTGCTAGGATTACAGGCATGAGCCACTGTGCCCTTCAGGGCCTTTAGCCATTTGTTTTTGCACCATCTTCTGTGGCACAAGCAACAGTATGTTGACTTACTCCCAGAGCTTATAACTCTTCTCCCTTCCCCACTTCTCTATTGCTGCTGAAGCACGAGAAACAGGTGAAACTGCCCTTTGATAACAGGGTACAAGGCGAGAACTACGGTAAAGGCCTAATTAAAAATAATGATAATAATTAGTTTCTGTCCCTCTGTTTGCTTCTCTATAATTGCCACTTCAGAGCCATGCAGTTCTGGTCATAAAGATTCTTCTGGTGGTCATAAAGATTCTTCTCCCCATACTTGGTGTCCATAAAGATTCTTAGCTTTCTCCATAGATATCACCTTTTTTGCAACCTAGGGGTAGCTTCTGAGCTATCTTCCAGGTCCCTCATTAAAGTGGAATGGCTGACCCACCCAGACCAACGGCCCATACGTAGGAACTGACTCAACTGGTCTTGTGACCCCCACCCGAGAACCTGGTCAGCAAAGAAGACAATTTCTACACCTCTATGGTCTGCGCCAAAGCCAGCCAATTAGCAGACTCAATTGCCCACGCCAAACTGTCTTTAAAAATCCTGTCCCCCAAGTTCTCGGGAGGCAGATTTGAGAAATTTCTCCCATCTCCCAGTTTAGCACAGCACTATGTGGAACAAAGACTTTTTCTGCCATAAAACCTGCTGACTCCACATATTGGCTTCTTGGGCAAATGAACCTGGTTGGGCAACAATACAGGGATCTTCTTATCAATCAGCTGTGCACGCCCTGGAAACGTGGAGGTAGTATCCTGTAAAGACTTAACACCCTGTGGGGTAATCTTTGACCAATGGGAAATGGGGGTTGTCACATTAATTATTCCTCTTTTATCTACCCAGAAAGACTTTCGTAAAACTCGGTAATATATATGACCTGTCAGAAAATGGTCTGGTGAGATAGAGCGACCTGTTGCCTTTGACATCAAACCATAGCCCACTACGCAGTGCACTTCCTGTACTCACGTCCCTCCTGCTGTGTCTTGTTCCTATTTCCCTCGCTCTTGCTTTCCTGGGATCCCACTCCCTAAGACCGTATGCGAACATGGCCTTTGCAGGTTCTATTTTCTACAGAAGATGGTCTAAAAGAACCCCGATATTCAAAAATATATCACTTCTTCCAATCATCCTCTTAGATATTGGCCTTAGCCCCTAATTTGCCTCTAAATGTAAAATGTTGTACTATATTTAAGTTGTATCTACCAGCCTTCTATTTAAGGCTTGTATATATCGAATAATTTAGGGGACAGCCTGGGAACCAAATAGGTACTTGTTTGGGTCCAGACCCCAAAAGAGGCCACTTTCTTTCCTAACACTCCCCAGCCTTGGGGAACTTTGACATCAGTAAAGATTCTTAGCTTTCTCCATAGATAATATCACCTTTTTGCAACCTAGGGGTAGTTTCTGAGGTATCTTCTAGGTCCTCCCCATTGTCAGACTATGCCAGACTCTTTGGCAGCACACAGTTTTTGTACAAGTGCTCCCAATTCCTGGAAAGCCCTTTACTTTTTTTTTTTAGAGACAGAGTCTTGCTTTGTCACTGCCCATGCTGAAGTGCAGCAGCACAATCACAGCTCACTGCAACCTCTAACTCCTGGGCTCAAGTGATCCCCTTATCTCAGCCTGCCTAGTAGCTGGGACTACAGGTGCACGCAGCCACATCCAGCTAATTTTTTTTGGGGGGTGGGGTGCCTCAGTATGTTGCCCAGCCTGGTCTCAATCTCCTGGACTCAAATGATCCTCCTGCCTCAGCCTCCCAAAGTTCTGGGATTACAGGCATGAGCCACTGTGCCAGCTGCCCTGTACTAGTCATGAAACTTCTTTTCCAGTCTTACATGCATATGTGTTGACTAATTTCTCACAGAGTTCCTGCTGGCTCCCCAACCCCTAACCCAGGGAGAGACTCCAGCCTTGGAAATTATCTTAGCCTTGGAGCCCACAACCCGATAGTGTTATTTTTCTTGATTCATTAAATATTAATCTGAATTAGGCTGATAGTGACATATTTCATCACCAGACAACATTAAGCATCCTAGAGCCTGTAAATCTTTTCTTATAGTTCAGATGTCAAATCTGCAAGTAAGTGTATTAACTTCTACTTCCTGTCTTCATTACATTTCCATGTTCCCAAGAATATTGATGAGAAATACTAAAGTGATTGAAGTTTGTTGTCCGTTTGTTTGTTTTTTAATATAAGCACCCCCTGTCATAGGAAAGGTAAAGTTAGAAATTAAAGTAAAATCTACTACCAAAAGCCAAAAATATTTCACCCCAAAATACATTTCTTTGCCATATTTTGAGACAGCTCTACAAAGGACCTGTAGACAGGAATAGCCCAGCAAAGTTGGCTTTTGCGGAGGAGATTTGCATCTGTAGAGAAAAACTTACATTAGCAAATACTCCCAAGGCTTTCTCTGAGCCCCCTTTTGTCCTGATCTAGGAAAGATTAACTCAACCACAAGCCACCGTCTATTCTGAGAGTGTGGGGTTTCCTCTACTTAAGAGAGCCCTTGCTAGCCATGCCTTTCCTTTTCTGTCCCTCCTGTAACCTGTCTTGCCATGCCCCAAGTCCCTACTCTTTCTGTAACCTCAAGATGATAATAAAAGCATCAACCAACTGGATCTTCCTTTGAGTTTTCATATTTTGTGCGATTCCCATGCGCCCGGGGGTATGTTAATAAATTTTGCATGCTTCTTATCCTGTTACTGTACCTCTTGCCAGTTGATGTGTTGCAATTCTTTAGAGGGCAAAGGGAAAGTTTTCCCTGGACCCCTGCAGTTTTGGCACTGTGAGCAGGGTAACCAAAACTGCTCTGCTCTTCTGGAAGCCACAGTCAAGGAAACCCAGGACCTGACAAGCTGGCAGAAGAAGAATTTCTTACCAGATTCCTGGGTTCTGTCTATGGAATCTGGTTGAACAGATGGTAAAAATGACTATTTGTCTCTTTATCCTTTTCAAAATTTAAGACTGTGGGAGAAAAGCATTTAGACACACGAGTCTTAGGTGTAGCAATTCTGATTTTTGGGGGGAGGGTATAAATACTTATATTGTCTGATCCTTTTTCTTCTCTAGAAGTGGTCTTTGTTTTTCCTTTGTCATTGTCTTTCTGCATCATTTTATCACAAAGTGGGGTACCATAGGTCCTGGAATAAAAACTGAAGGTTTTCTTCTAGTCTTGTTTTATATCCTTAAGAATTAGACGTGGGACCAAGTGGGTAGCTTGCTCTCTTAGTCTCTACCATGCAGTGGTCATGATCTTTGGATCACATCTGGTGACCAGTCTGAAAGGGTAGAGAACCCCAAGACAGGTAAGATATTAAGCACCACACTCTTTGTTCTGAATGTGCCAACCTTCCAACCAGATGTGGTAGAGTGTGCCTGTAGTCCCAGCTACTGGGGAGGCTGAGATAGGAGGATCACTTGAGCCCAGGAACTGGAGGTTGCAGTGAACAATGAACACTGCACTCTAGCCAGGGCAGCAGAGTGAGACTTTGTCTCAAAACAAACAAATAAATAAATAAATAAAAATTTAAAAATAAAAACAATTGATCTCATGGAGACAGATAGGAGAATGATGGTTACCAGAGGCTAGGAAGGGTGGTGGTGGGGACAGGAGAAATAAAGTAGGGTTTGTTAATGGGTGCAAAAATATAGTTAGATAGATAGAATGAACAATATTTGATAGCACAACAAAGTATGATCAACAGTAAGTTAGGGTATACTTTAAAATATCTGAAAGAGTAGAATTGGAATGTTCCTAACACAAAGAAGTGTTAAATGACTGAGGTGATGGATACCCCAATTACCCTGATTTGATTAGTTCACATTGTATGCCTGTATAAAAACATCACATGTACCCTATGAAGATATACAACTAGTATGTACCCATTATAATCAAAAATAAAATTTCTTTTAAAACAAGGCTATTGGCTTGAGTCACTTAAGGAATAAATAAATTGGCTGTATTTAAGAGAAGACTATAGTGATCACCTTAAACAGCGATCTTATTGGTAGTTATAAAAAATTTATAAAGAAATACAGCCTTAAAAACTCCCTTGGAAAGATTTAAAAAAAAAAAAAGACAGAAATCCATTTTCAAAGTTAAAACCCTTTGTATGCTCGAATTGCCTGTTTTAGATCCCCTGAGGGATTTGCAAAGAAGGCACTTAGCCTGTCCTCTTAACCTTTGGATATCCATTTGTTTTGTAATCCCTTCTACCCTCATGGTCAGCTTCGAATTTCCTATCTTACCAAGTGCTTGTCTCTCTTGTTCTTCTGTTTGTGGAGCACATGGGTCGTTGGGTCTTTGTGTGCAAAGGGTCGGCTGAGAAGCTGAGAGCCCAAAGTATATGTATGGTCAGACAGAAGTGTGGGTTGTACCCCATTCTTGGCTAGTGAAACTCTCCTTTTTTTCAGCTGTTGTTGTGAGTGGTCTGAATCTTGGAAGGGTTGCAGCTTTCTTCCCTCTTTGGAGACTTTGGTTAAAGCCACAAAGGGCTTCTTGGTTTTAGTCTCATGCATGCTTATTTGTTTTGGTCTGGAATTATTTGTTTAGATATAACTCTGGTTTAAGATTTTGGTTTGTATTTAGAGCGTAATAGCAACTTTTTTCCACTTTTATGTTAACTGCTTCTACTGGGTGGAAGAGATACACCTCCCTCTGCCACTGGGAACCATACCAGTGTGCTACGAGGCAGGCACCTCCCAGGTAGCAGGGGTGGGGTGCTGCTACCACCGCCACCATTCTCTCGGCAGCTACAAAAGGCTGACTGCTTACAGGACAGAAAGATGGCTACTTGTCTGTTTGAAGGATTTTTTTTTTAAGAACTCTATGATCAAAAGTTAGCTTAACTAAAAACTGATATTCAGGCTATAATTTTTTTAAAGGCCCTTCTGCCCTTTCTCTTTTGGATCCCATTTCTGTCCTGGGAATATTTTTTAGTCAACTGAAATCCTATTTTAAAACATATATGTTCCATCCCACAGTTCACTTCCTTTCTTGTTGGTATAATTTTTGCTGAGAAAAATGTAAAATTTCATTGGCCTTTTGCACCAAGAGTTTCGGGCAGGCTCTCCTCAGGTCTAAAGCTCTGCCCTCTTTTGGATTGAGTTCCCTGATCTCTTTGGCTTTGGGGGATATCAGGGGTTACTTTGTACTGTGAGAGAGCACTTGGCCTTCAGGTGGCTGGCAAGTGGCTGTTTGCACTTGACCTTTGCAGTGGAAGTCACTGGTAAGGGCGGTGGTTTTGGAGGTGGCTGACAATGGTTGTTTGCAGTGAATGGTTATTCCTACATGGGGCTACCTTTTTCTTTGTATGTTTAGATAAGAAAAGCACAGCCTGGACACTTGAAGGCAGTGGGGACACCTGCCACCAAGGGATAAGACTCCTCTGAAAGGTAGGCTGACCAATCACAGAGTGGGCTTATTGATGAGCCCAGCAGACGTGGGGGGATGTCCTTGCAGCAAGGTACACTGTGGAAGTGTGGCATGACCTGGCTCCCTGGTGCTCTCTTCTTGGGCTTTTACCTTAGTTCTGGGGTCCCTGGATTTAATGTAAGAATAGGATCCTTGATTTCTGGGGATCTAGGTGCTCCACCTTGCAGGTGCATTTGCTTTTCACATATGTAAGCATTAGGCCTTGGGAACTGCAAATACTATGACGGCCTGTTTGTTGATGGTCTCTGTCCTGAGCTGAGTGGTCCAGTTGTAAAATGGAGACTAAATGAGAAATTATCAATAGCTAGCTAAAATTAGACTCCCTATAAAATTCTGTGCTGAATTCCTATGAGTTTGTGTCACCTTGGCATCCATTTTTAATCTTCCTCTAAAACCCCCTCTTGAAAAAGCTTAAATTCTCTCTCTCTGATTTCAGATGCAAATTTGCTACCCTGTTTTCTCTAAAACTCAGTAAGGGCTTCAGCCATACGGAACAAATAAACTTTAACTTGCTCCATTTACTGAGGCACACTTTAGTCCAACTGTACTTTTAAACTAATGAGTTTTACCTGACTCATGGCTAAAATTTTAAAATCGAGGCTATAAAATCTTTGTCTATATTTTCATGTATACATGTGTACATATCTGCATTTTTACATGGTCTACATGGTACAAAGTTGACTTATCAATGAGTATTCACAAATTAAATAACTAGCCAAAATGTTTTTCAAGTTCAGATGACTTTAGTAATATAGTTGACCCTTGAACAACATGAGTTTGAACTGCAAGAGTATACTTATACATGAATTTTCTTCTGCCTCTGCCATCGCTTAGACAGCATGACCAACCCCTCCTCTTCCTCCTCCTTCTGAGCCTATTCAATGTGACAATGATGAAGATGAAGACCTTTGTGATGATCTGCTTCCACTTAATAGTAAATATATTTCCTCTTCCTTTTGATTTTCTTAATATTTTCTTCCCTCTAGCTTAGTTATTGTAAGAATGCAGTATATAATACATATAACAGAAAAAATTATGCTAATTTACTGTTTATTTTGTCAGTAAGGTTTCCAGTCAACAGTAGGCTATTAGTCATTAAGTATTTTAGAGGAGTGGAAATTTATATACAGATTTTCAACTACACAAAGGGGTCGGCACCCCTGCCCTTCATATTGGTCAAGGGTCAACTGTATTCGGTAAAGAAAACCAGTTTTAAAATTGTTGATAAAATAAAATTAAAATGTCTTAGGAGTTTGACATTTGTTGCCTGGGTCTATTGGTCAAATTTATATTGTCTCTTCTAGATCTTTTAAGGTCATAAAACTATAGTTTCTATTAATATGATATTTTTGATACTTGCTTAATTTTTCTGTGAGCTTATGTCTTTGGTGTTCAGCCTTTGGATTCTGAGGTCTAGACAAGTGGCCATGGTGAGGCCTGGGGACATATGTGTGTCCATAGATCCTGGGCCACAAGCTGCAGGGCACGGCCATGCCCAGTATGGTCTTGTCCTCCCTCACCCACCTCTGCCTCCTGGCCCTGCTGGGAGGGGTTAGATCCTCCAGGCATGGTCTTCATAGCTCTGTCCTGTCCTGGGTTCTGCACCTGGTACATAACTTCCTAGGTTTTCCGCTGAAAATTAGAGTTACCAAGAGTTAATTTGTGAGGGTATATGTTTTTCGAGAAAAAAATAATTTTGTGTAGTTTAGAGGTCATTTAAATGTTCTTTCAAAATGAAGGGGAAATGACATAAAGAAAAATAAAGGGGTATAGAAAACTAGGGGAAAATAGAATTTCAAAATATGTATAAACTGACTAAAATTAAACAAATTTACTATAAGGGTTTTAGAATTTATTGTAAGGGTATTGAGCCTTCATATCCAAAATAAGTAATGCAAAACTACATTTTGTTCTCTTTTGAACAAAATTTTCATATAATTTTAATAAAAAATAGTAAAAAAATTGTCCACTTTTGAGTAAACTTCAAATAAAAAAAGAGGAGAAAAGGAGAGACCGATTCTGTTTGCTTCATGCTGTTTTTATTAGGTCTTTTGATTACATGGAAAACCGTATCTCCTCTCTATCAAAGAATAAAGGTTTCTTTGCTTTTTTGAAATCTTTTAATTATCACTTTGGTTAAATGAATGATTATTATTTTACAGTGACCTGTGATTCTACTTTGATCAAGTGTTTTAAACCTTTGACATATTTGATAGGCCTCCCCAAATCAAATTTTAAAATCCAAATTAAGTCTTTTTGACCTTAAACTAACTTTGGGGTTTTACAGAGGGCCTCTGAAAGAGAGACAATAAACAGGCTTATTAGATATGTTAAATTATATATGAAACATTGTCAAATAGGAAATGGTGTTTAAGTTTCTTTGAGTTATATTTGTATAAGTGTGTTTTTAATATAATAGTGTTCCAAAATTGTATGAGAGCCCTAAAAATTTGGTAGGTTATATTGTTGTAGGCCACAGAAAATAACCAAGTTTCTTTGTCAATTGCATCTTCAACCATGGTCACTTTAATTCTTGTTGTCCACAGTAAATTGTTTTATCCTGATGCTTTTTTTTTCTAAAAGTTCTTTGCAAATCCTAAAGAGTTGTGTCTTCAAGGAAGTTCATGAATAGGATAAAAGACTCTGACAGGTACTCTGAAATGTAGACCTCTGCTGATTATTCAATTGGACTGGGCAAGAATTTCAAAAACTCCAGTGGAAAAAACTGGATTCATAAAATTGCCAACCTAACATCAAGTGGAACAAGGGTTAACTACATGGGACTGACTAATGAAAGACTAAAATGGTTTTTTATGACTTTTTGTGGAAATGTTACTGATTCTTTTCTCAGACTAATGTTTCCAATTTTTCTCCCACTTTCCTGACTTAAATTCGCTTGAAGTTAAAACTGTGCTTTTCTTGAAAAATGAAGCTAGCCAACTTGACATAAACTTTGGGAGAAATCACTGCAGCAACTTAAACATAAATAGCCTTTGTGCCTGTGATATATGGATAACTCAGAAGTTTCACTGGAATGAACACCTTATTCAAACTCAATCTAGTCCGCCACGCTCTTTCTCTTCAACAAGGTGACTGAACTGGTCTGGTGGCTGTGGTCATGGGGGTTGGCGCTGGGCCGGGGGTGGGTGGGGAGCTATAGGGGTTTTCAGGGGTCTGCGTGGTGGAGGGGGTGGCCCTGAGCCTGCAGATGTGGGTTAGTCGGCGGGTGGCAGAGCAAGGCACATGAGGTTGAGACTCTGAGCCCAGACCTAGGCCCGGGAGGTGAACATGGCTTTGGAAAGGGGCCTGCCCTCTCCGCCAGCCTGAGCGACCTTATGAGGCTTCTGAGCTGGAATGGGTCTTCCTGCGCTGATTGGAGTTAATAGGAGGAGGGATATTAAGTGTGTAGCGTTAACTTTGTCCCAGTCACTGCGCCAATTTCTTTAGAAGTATTAAGTCTCTCGAGCTATGTTTCCGTACCTGCCTCCTTTTCTACATCTGTCTTCTCAATTTTTTTTCGTTTGGTGGACTAAAATATTTTTTTTCAGCATATTATGGGGGTACAAATGTTAAAGTGACATATATCGCCCATGCCCCCCCTCCCATCCTCCCAACACCTGATAAATGTTACTCCTATATGTCCACTTAAGTGTTAATCCGTTAATACCAATTTGCTGGTGAGGACATGCGGTGCTTGTTTTTCCATTCTTGAGATACATCACTTAGTACAATGGGTTCCAGCTCTATCCAGGAATATACAAGAGATGCTTCTCGACTTTTTCCTAATTTATTTTTGAGTGAGTGTTATATGTAAACGAGTACATGGCACATGGTTGGTAGATACTGAGTGGTAGGCATTATCATGTGTGGGTTGGAGCAAATGCACAAAGTGGGGTCTGGAGAGTTTGGCATAACTGAGAAGAGAGCTAAGAGTGTTGGTGGTCCCAGCTTGGAGTTAGGAAAGGGGCTTTGAGAGCAAAGAGAGAGAGAGAGAGAGAGAGAGAGAGAGAGAGAGAGAGAGAGAGAGTGTGTGTGTGTGTGTGTGTGTGTGTGTGTTGGCAGGTAGGTGGCTATTGAGCCGGGATTCCCAGCCAGGTTGGCAGCAAGGGCAGCCTGTGGCGTAGACCAGGAGCTTGCTGGGGCAGGGGAGGGTGGGACTGTGCTCAGGGAAGATGTACCTGGCATGATGGTGCCCCAAGATAGTTAACATTCCAGAAGCAAGCATAAATGAGTACCTTCTCTGCTAAGCCTGAGGGACATAATCACAGTCCTTGTTTCTACGAACATTTGTGCAACAGTCCAGGATGGAGACAATGTATTAATAGCAGTAGTCCTTAGTTATAGGACATATTTAGGCTGCAGGCCAGGGTGTATAGGAAGATAGGCATTGGGGCCCACAGTTGGGGTCAGTGCAGGCATAGGGCCAGCATTGGGGGGCTAGGCCTGGCCAGCACCTGAGCTTGTACCACCTAGGCATGCAGATTTAAATAAATAAATAAAAATAAAAAAGACAAACTCAATCCAGAAAAATCTGTCAGACTGTCACTGCCTGCCCACTGTGCAAATGAAGAGGCTTGAGACTAGAAAAACTAGCTTATAGATCACTCCAGACATTAACCTTTGTTCTTCTTTTTCCATAGAAAGGCCTCTTATTAAAGATTTGTTTGCTTCCGTCATATAGAGAGGCCTAGCTTTTAGAGCCCATCTGCAAGGCCATCTCCTGGAATGGGACACACTGTTTAACTGAACTGACTTTTTCTCAGTTCTATAAGACTGAGTCGAAATATGGGCTACTTGTTCTAATCTGTGGGGTCCCCCCTTTGCTAGTCTCTTATCTCACAACCTCTAACCCAAACTTCTCCATAGCTACCAATGCTACTTTAATATGTGAAACTATCTGAAAATAAAGTTTCAAATGAAGAACTAACGGAAGCCAAACCCAAAATATTTCACCCCAAAATACACTTATTTGACATATTTTGAGATGGCTATTCAGAGGACCTGCAGACAGGAATAGCCCAGCAAAGCTGGCTTGTGTGGAACAGATTTGCATCTGCAGAGAAAAAGCTACACTAGTGAAATAAGTAGCCACCCCAACCCCTACCATCCAGATCTAGGAAAGAGTAACTCAATCACAGGCTACCATCTCTTCTTTCTGAGAGCAGCTACTGGTGAGGTTTCATGCCTTTCCTCTTCTCTCCCTCCCATAACCTATCTTGCCATGCTCCAAGTCCTTATTCTTTCCGTAACCTCAAGATGGTATAAAACCATCAACCCTCTGGGCCTTTCTTTGGGTTTTCATATTTGGTATGACTCCCATGCACACATGTGTATATTAATAAATTTTGTATGCCATTGTCCTATTAATCTGCCTTTTGTCAGTTGATTTTCAGCAAACCTTCATAGAGTGAAAGGGAAGTTTTTCCTTGGTCCCTACATTACTTATGTGTAAAAGAAATTTTGCACACCTGAAGGTCACGTCTGAACAAGCCTATCTTTGCCAAAACTTCTCTTATTGCAGCTCTAACAGTGCCTCTGTAATTATTTTCAAATGTTATTAAACAATAAGGATGCATGTGACTGAATTCCAAAAGCACACTCTTTTTGCATTATCTTGCACATTTCTGAGCCCAGATACTACCATCAATGACATGTCCACAGATTTGAATTTAGAGAAAGAATTAATATTTTATTTCCAAATGCTAGGGATTAACAAAGACATTGTTTTCTCCAATAAATGGCTGGACTAAATGGCTTTTTCCTATCCAATATGTTGATTTCCAAGTTTTAACTGGGAATCATTTATCTTCTGCGTATTCACAGAAATAATCGCAGAAAGACATTAATTACCCCAACATGAAAATAAAACTCTAGTAAATCATTCCAAGAACTCAAGGGTATGACAAAATGCTAAGGAAAGAAAAAAAACAATATATGTTTGGTACAATAGCTCAATTTTGAAAACTGAGAGGAAGACTTTTATAAAATAGAAACTATACATAAAAAGTTTGAAAAAGCCAAGGTTCTAGGGTATTGTGGGGCAAAAGTACACCATAGATGAAGTTGGCTGTGCTCTCAACCTGTATATTCCCTGGGTCTGAGCAAAGTGGTCCTTAGACAGCAGCCCCAAACCCTCATCCTCTGAGAGCCTGCTTGCTTGCAGCTAGCTGTCAGGCCAAACGCACACGGCGGGCAGATTTCTTGAGAATACACTTTTCCTGTAAAGTAGATGGCAAGTATCTATCTCATATAAGGATGTTAAGGGGACTCAGTAAAATTCAGATATGTAAAATAAGCAGAGCCTGATGTGAAGTCATTCCTTATAAATTATAATAATTATCATTTTTTTGAGACAGGGACTTTCTCTGTCACCTGGGCTAGAGTGCAGTGGTGCTATCATAGCTCACTATTACTTTGTCTTTTTTGAGACAGAGTCTCATTCTATTGCCCAGGCTAGAGTGAGTGCCGTGGCGTCAGCCTAGCTCACAGCAACCTGAAACTCCTGGGCTCAAGCAATCCTGCTGCCTCAGCCTCCCAAGTAGCTGGGACTACAGGCATGCGCCACCATGCCTGAGTAATTTTTTCTATATATATTAGTTGGCCAATTAATTTCTTTCTATTTATAGTAGAGACAGGTCTCGCTCTTGCTCAGGTTGGTTTCGAACTCCTGAGCTCAAACGATCCGCCCACCTCAGCCTCCCAGAGAGCTAGGATTACAGGCGTGAGCCACTACGCCCGGCCACTCACTATTACTTTGAATTCCTGGGCTCAAGCAATCCTCCTGCCTCAGCCTCCCAAATAGCTAGGAAAACAGGTCCGTGCCACCATGCCTAACTAATTTTTTAATTTGATTTTTGTAGAGATGGGGTCTCGCTATGTTGTCTAGGCAGGCCTCAAACTCCTGGCTTCAAGTGATCCTCCCTCCAAAGTACTAGGATTACAGGAAGGCAGGAGGCACTGTGCCCAGCCAATTATAATTATTTTATTATCATTATTGTTATGGAAAAATCACACTCCCAATGTTTTTATTTCAGAATGTCCTTATCACTAAGTACTCTTCCCTGCCCCTTACCACTATCTGTTTATATGGAAATAAGATACAGTTTTCTATTCTGATATTTCAAAGAGGGGAACTAAAGCTAAAGGTTTTGACTTAAGTCACCTAGATGGTATAAGGCGATATGCTAGCACTTGATCTATGTGATTCCAGCGTTTCCCAATGAAGATATTACTGACCTTCATGGAATATTCTGGAAATTCATATAGACATTTCTGGTTGTCCCAGTAACTGGGGAACAATACTGGAGTGTGAGAACAAGGATGCTGAACAATCTGGGAATACAAAAAATTGTTCCCCATTGTTCAGAATGTTCAAGTACTGTTTCAGACATTTTTGTAGATTAAAAACAAATATATACATGCTTACCTACATTGAAGTCTAGATCTGTTTTATGAGCTACATAAACACGAAGTATGTGTCAACATACTTCCTTAAAAACTCAGAGTTGGAACAGAGGTTATTTACCAACTGGAATGGGAAGATTTAATTATTTTAACAACTAATATGTCCTTATCAGCACAAACCAGCCGTCAGCCCTACAAATGTGCCTATGTTCTTTTTTTAAAAAATTGAAACAATGAACCTGTCAAGATGAACTGAACATTTTACAAGAAACACATTAATAGAGGTGATAAAAACAATCATCTTTATAAGAGTTAAAAGAGAAATTTGAAAATTATAAATATTACCATTGGAAGTTTTAAAAATCTTATAATCAGATAAAGATTTCTCATCGAGTAGCACAAATGATCACAGATGGGTAAGGCACACAATGTTGGAGAAAAGTTGATCTTACCATGTGTATGATAGGCTTTTTAGTATGACAAAGGAAAAAAGTCTAAATGAAATAATGTAATTTATTGCTAAGAATTACAGTGAGAGACTCAATAAATCAACAGATGTTCTTAGTTCTATTTATATTCTTATATAATTCTTTGAATGATAGATTACTGTATAAAATGTTCAATAACATGAAGAAGAGTTTGTATATATTAAGCTACAAGAGGAAATAAGTTGACCCTCCAAAAGAAATTATTTGACTTTTTTGGTTTAATATTTGATACTATCATTGAATACTATTATTTATTTTTTACTCTAGCAAATGAAAATTTAAGCAATAAAATTAAAATATTATGAAGTTACATGAACCCCTTTCAAATATATTTAAAAGTTTAATGAAATCCTTTTTAAGCTAGGAGAAAATGAGATTACTAAAGTAAAAAGAAGCTTAATGAGAGTTAATAGATAATTTTATATAATTTTAAAGTAAGCTTACCCACAGAATTTTGTTTCTATTTTTTGCAGCAATTAGATAATGATTGGTTTAACTATTGATCCAAAAATACATATTTTTAGTTGGAAGGTATTATAAAGATTTGATGATGACTTTCAAAGATCTATGATTTTTACAATACCATTTTCTGTGATTTTTCTATTTTTAAAAAGAAATGGCACTTGTTAGCCAGCATTTTCAAGAAGAGTTAATGGAGGTAAAAATTGACTTTATGAGTAAAGCATAAAGTAACCAGTGTAAATATAAAAGTCTTGGATCCATTAAGACTTTTAGACTCATTTCTTTAGAAAGAATTTAAATTACTTATGTAGAGCATTTCCAATTACATATTTGATTGAAAAAGTTCAGTGAAAAGGGGAAGTTACTGCAAAATATCAAAGCAATTGTGTGTATCAACAAAAAGGAGACTCCTTTTTTTTTTTTACAGAAGTATAACAAAACATAAAATTAACAGACATACAGGAAATGCTGGGATGTCACTGTTTTATTAATAAGATTGTTTTAAAGTATTTCTTTTTTTTGTTTTAAAGTATTTCATATTGTCACATTCTTTTTAAATTTCTGAAGCATAATGACAAGCAACCTAAGCTGTGGAACATTATATTTTGAAATTATTTGTCTCTGGGCTCCCATTGTTTTTTAGCCTCACTCTGAAACTCTGGCCAGAGTCCCTGACACACTCTTCTCTATCTCAGCTTGTACTTCCGTTTCCTTTCCCAATCCGTCCTCTGTTCCCCTTACTAATCTAAGTTTAGGATCTTTAAGGGATTTTTCTTTTTTCACTTATAACTAGATCAGTATGTTTTTCTAACAGATAAAGACTTTTAAAAACTACAATCAATGCTTCATTATCACTTCGAAAACTATCCCTATACATTATGCAGGTCAAGTGTGAGAATTGAATTACTCAGATCTTCTGTAACATTACAGATTTACTTTGTTTGCTTGTTCCATTCATAACTGAGAGAGGGGTGTTTTCAACTTCCACTATGACTGCAGATTTGTCTATGTTTGTCATTTATCACATCAATTTAGCTTTAGATAATTTTGAAGCTGAGGTTATATTATTAGATACAAACTAAAACTTGTACAGTTTCCTGTAATACTGATCCTTATATAATTAGGAAGCAATCCCCTCTATGTTAAGAAATACTTTTACTAAAGTCTGCCTTATCTGATATTAGCATAGCTACACCAGACTTTTTTTCCCCCTTGGTTAAAGTTTGTATAGTGTATTTTTTTTTTACCCATTTACTTTCATTCTTTCTTTTTCTTTGTATTATAGGGGCCAAGGGAAAACTTTCTCCTTGTCCTTTGAAGGTTCACTGAAAGTCAACTCATAAAAAGCAGATTAATTGGAGAGAATACATACAAATTTATTTAATTTGTGCATAGCACAGGGGAATCATAAGAGAATAATTCCCCAAAAACCTAATGACATACTGATAGTACCATACCCTTCTTCTAAAGGGAAAGGAAGATGAGGAAGTGTGGATGATTTTAAGGGGATAGTAAATGATTTTTAGGGGAATTCAATGGGCTTGGACAATATACAATGGGCCAGGACAACATACAATGGACCAGGACAACGTCTGTTGGACCCGCTGAGCAGACAATGGTTTGTGACAAAAGTCTCTTCAGCTGTGTTGACAGACTTCAGTCTTTTTTCTTTCAATATTAGTTAATTCATGAAAACTAAGAGAAGGGACCAGAGATAATTGGCTCTTTTGTTTTTATTTTTCCTTTGGCAGATCCAGACTTTAGGCAGATAAGGGAGCTTCAGAGAATGTCATCCTGTGCTTTGGGATAGACAGAGGGTTGAGACACAGGAGGGGGGCAAAGGTCAGAGAGACCTCTAGGCTTCTTGAGTTCAGCATGTCAAAGCTGCATATTTTTGCGTAATGGTTTCTGAATGTAGTATGTATATATATATTTTGAGTCTCATAATTTTTGGCTTTTAATTGAATTCCATTTCTATTTAATATATGTATTTGAATTTGAGTATACCATCTTACTGTTTTGTTTTGTTTTTTGGTCCACATGTTTTATGTTCCCTTTTTCCATTTTGCCTTTCTTTGTGTTACAGCCCAACCAGATGCATTGCCCATTGCTCAAGAGGAAGCCAATACACTGAGACAGCAGGGTTTATAGCAGAGAATGAGTTTAATATCACAGGCACCATTCCAGGAAATGAGAGGAATTTCTCAAATCCATCTCCCTGAGAATTTGGGAGAAAGGGTTTTTAAGAATAGTTTGGTGAGCAAAAAGCCAGGCAATTAGGTCTGCTAACTGGCTGGGTTTGGGGCTGGTGGAACCATAGGGGAACCAAGAAATTGTCTTCTTTGCATTGTCAGTTCTTGGGTGGGGTCACAGACCAGTTGGGTCAGTTCCTCAGTATGGGCTACTGGTCTGGGTGGGTCAGCAGTTCTAACGGAATGCAGGATCTGGAAGACATCTCAAAAACTAGCCTGAGGTTTCGAAAGGGTGATGTTATCTATGAGTGCAATGAAGAAAGCCAAGAATTTTTATGACCATCAGCTATGTGACTTCTGAGTGGTGAGCACTTATAGGAAAGCAAGCCAGGGAACAATGGTTGGTTTACATATATGTTTCTCCTACCACAGTTCCCACTTTGTGGCCCTTTATTAATTTTGTAAACAGTGGTTTTATTTGCATTAGACAACTATTTTTATCATTTCATTTTCCCCATCTTGTTAGTTATATACTTTATTTTATTTTACTCTGCTTTTACTGGTTATTAGAGATTATAACATTCATCATCGACTTTTATCATTTCCCAGACAGTTCAAGAATCTTACAACATTGTAACTTCATTATTTACTTTCCTGCCTTTAGTGCTATAATTATATCATGGATTTTAACTCCTCATATTTTAAACTCCATAAAACATTATTGTTTAATAATGTAAATAATTATTTATAATAGATTTGCCCATGTGCTTACACTTTCTATCACTCTCCCATCCTTCTTGCACTTCCATGCTTTTCCTTCTTTTTGAAAATTCACTTCAGATTTTTCTTTTAGTGTGAGTTTAGTGGTAGTGGCAAATTCCCTTTATCTACAAACATCTTTATTTTGCCTTCATTTTTGAAAGACCTATTCATTGGATATATAAATCTAGGTTGGTGGTTATTTTCTTTTAGAACTTTAAACGTGTGAAGGAGCTCAGGGAATTTCACCCCAAAATATGACTCGTTGGTATAAAGAGTATTTTGAATTAAAGGCCCTTAGAGATCAATAGGTTTTGGAGGGGGCTTTCCTCTATCTGCATAAAACAGACAGACCCACTAAAAGGAGACACTTGCCCTCTCTGTTATCTCAGTATATAGCAGGAAAGAAGATGAAGATTATGCAACCAGACCTGGCCCAACCCATTTTAAAGATAATATCTGTCTCTCAGGTTAATTTAATTTTTAAAGAGAATCACTTACAAGTCAATCAGTTTCCCCTCCCATCCATTCATCCTCCCCAGCAACCATTCATTGCCCCTAAAACAGAATTATCTATAATTCTCATCTCCCCTTCCCCTTTAAAATGAAGGTATATAAACTTCTAGACCCTATTGAGATATTGGGCAATCACTCTGTGATTCTTTCGTGTACACGGTGAATAAATTTGTAATCTTTTTCTCTTATAAATCTGCCTTATTGTGATTTGTTCTTTCAGCAGACCTTCCTGGGGCAAAGGGAAAATTCTCCTTTCCCACCGTTGTAATAACATTGTCTTCTGGCTTCTATCATTTCTGTGGAGAGCTCAGCTGTCTTACTGTTACTCCTGTGAATGTTGCATATTTTTTTCTTTTGGCTTCTTTTAATATTTTCCCTTAGCCTTTGTTTCTTAACAGTTGCACTAGGATATGCTGAGGTTTGATTTCTTTGTATTTATCCTACTTGGGGTTTATAGAACTTTTTCAATATGTGGATTGATATTGTTTATCTGTTTCAGAGATTCAAGTATCTTTTCCAATATTGTTCTTGTCCCATTCTATTCTTTATTTTGAAGACCACTATTACATATATGTTAGACCAACTCACTGCATCATGTGACTTTTGTTTTTTTCCCTCTTTATCTGTATATTTTCTTTATTTTTCTGTTTGATATCCTCCTCTCTCAGATGTCCAATCTGCTGCTAAACTCATTTATAGCTATTTTTTAGTATTTGAAATTTCATTTTATTTTTTACAAAGTTCAAACTCATCTGAGGAATATAAAAAGAAAATTCTAAGCCTCCCATCTAACTGAATGGACACCCTCTTGGCCAAGGGGACTCCAGAGAAAACTTAAAACTGAGTTCCTGGCCATGAGGGGATGGGAGGTCAGACATACCTCATTACCCACCATTAGGCTTTCTTCTAAGAGTTAAACAGAACCAGCCACTGGAAAAGACTTGCTCCACTGCTCATTTCAATCAGCTGCCTAATGCTGGTCCTCCCTTTTTCTGGCATAACTGACCAGCGTTCCTTCCTGATAAGAAGCCACCAACCTTGGAGTGGTTCTGCCCAGTCTACACAGGATGCACACAAAGGGTTTCCTTGTCCTCTGCTTCACCTTCAGACACCTGAGGGCTGAAAATTCCACCCTCAGATCATGCTAACATTGCTATTTTTTGTACATGAGACTTATGAAGGGGCATGATACTCAATTGCACATGTGCATGTTTCTCCTTTTGTAAATACTCATGACTCCTCCTATAGTTTGTTAAATGTGTATATTTGGCCACCTTGCTCAGCATAAATTCCTATTCCCATTGCCTTTCCCTCAAAGTACTCTTGGCTTCTGCGGGAGGCTTTGCTTCCTAGCCTGTCAGAACGGCCAACCTGCAGGCTGTAAACCCTTTCTGAAAAATAGAGCTCTGCTTTCCAAATTTATGATCCTCATCATTCTTCAGTTGACACATCTACAGAGTTATTTTTCAGTACTTGAATTTTCATTTTAGTTTTTACAAAGTTTGGTTTTTGATGAAATTCTCCATCTTACCTATTTTATTGAAATAATACTTAGAGTCATTTAAAGGTCCATGTTGGAAGACTCTCGTAATTGAATCACTTGTGGGATTATTTCTAATACCTTTTTTTGTTGTTGTTTTTAGTCATTTCATTTTTTCTATTTTCTTGCATAATAAGATAAATGAATTGAATGAAAGATTCTAGAGATAATTTGAGTCGCTAGCTGATGTTATACTCCCGCAGAGAGGATTTATTTTACCTTTTGGGGGTGGGATGGGAGGGTGGATGGGCACAATACAGACAGATCACCATAATCCAGTCTGGGCTTTAGCTGTTTCAAAGCCAGGTTTCAATCTTTATAAAGGCTGGTATTTTTATAATTTACTTTTTCTCCTACGGTATAGTCCCTTTGGGCATTGTTACTGGAAGTATGGGTGTTTTCTCTACTTCCCAAGTGATCCAACAAGGTCCACTTGGTAGATCTTGGAATCCTACCATTTTCAATCTCCCTACCCTTGTGAGATGAGATAGCTCAAAGCTCTACTCAGTTTTCTAGCTTCTTAGCAACTCAATTTTGGTGTCACAAATCAACTAACATTTTGAGAGGAAAAGTACATTCTTCGGTGACTTCCCTTCTCTCTGGGATCTTGGTGCCTTAATTTCTGATTGCCTGGTAATAGACCAGCGTCTCAAAACTAGTGTTCGCTTGTTTTGTCTAGCATCCCTAGATGTGCTTGTTAGGCTTAAAGAATTCACCTTCCCCAAACTTCCATCCAAAACTCCTATAAAACTCACCCCTCTCCCCTTCCTAGGGGTGTATTAGGTATGTAGCCTTTGCCAGACCCCTAGGGAGATAAAGAAATGGAATGCAAGAGGGGAACTTACTTTCCCTATCCCTCCCAGTTGTTTGAAAAGAATTTGTTTATTACTCCCAGAAAAACCCTCTATAAAACCCAAGTCTCTCCCCTTTTCTCTCATGGCAGCCTTTTTCAGCCTCCACCCATCTGCACCCAGATGCTCAAGATAAACAGCATTTTGCTACACATGAGGCTTCGTGTGTCTCTCTCTTGGCTCTGGACCTAACAGTACTCAGTGAGTGTGTGTGTGGGGTGTGTCTTCAATAAACTATTGCCAGAAGTCAGTCCTGTTGCTTTAGATACTACTGTTTAACTTTAAAATTGTCAGGATGGACTAATCCCTCTTTTACCCTATCTAACAATACTATGCACTAGGATCCTACAAATATGCTTCATCGCAGAGTGCTGCCTCATGTTGGGGCTTAGAAAACAATACTGCAAAATATAGCACCCTGACATGCTGAACTAAAGCAGCAGCTTCAAGGTCTCTATCCTTCCTCCACCTTCCAGTCTCTCTGATCTTCTTTCCTGAAGGACTAGGAGGAACTCTCTCTAGAATTTCCTTATTTGATTAAGAAGAATTCTTCCCAAAAGAAATGCAATTTTTTAAGAACCCCTCCCTAGGAATCTCATCAAATAACCAGGAAAGATCAAACACCAAATAAGAGAAGAGAATGGGAGTTATCATCATATCCAGACAGATTTTTCATTTATTCTTCTGAGGGCGATTATCTGAGAGACATTATCTGCATAATAAGACAACCCTGTTCACAGGGAAGTTCCACCCACTTTCTGCCACCTGCCCTAGAGCTCAGAGGCACTTTGTTCTAGGCCATTGTTCTTTGAGTTCATTCATTTCCTCTGAAAATCATTTATTCCTATGTCCCTAATCTTTCCTTCCCTGATAAGCATATATAAGCACCTGTACCCCATTTGGTTACTGGGTAATCATTTTTCTGTGATTACCCTGTGCTATGCATGAAAAATAATTTTTGTATGCCTTTTTTTCCTATTAATCCACCTCTTGTCAATTCATTGTCAGCAAACTTTCAGAGGGCAGAGGGAAAGGTTTCCCTAGGCCCCTACACTCAACTCAGCCTGTTCATCTCAGTCTATCAAACGACTTTTAGACTCTCATCCTTTGAACTGTGGGGTTCAGCATAGGAAGCTTTAGCTGGTTGTGGTAAAAAGATATTTCCATTCAGGATCTAATACAAGATCTCATCTTGCACTGAAGATTCAATAATGAATCATACTGTTCAAATATCTCAGGAAGCCCAAAGATTGTCAAAGATTCCACTCTCTCAGATTTTCAGAGCTATCATAACTTTAATGATGGTCATATATTTGTATTGTATTTTGTAATTTAAAATTGCTCATCTGTTTTTACACTAATTTTTCTTTTTTTTTTTGAGACAGAGTCTCGCTTTGTTGCCCAGGCTAGAGTGAGTGCCGTGGCGTCAGCCTAGCTCACAGCAACCTCAAACTCCTGGGCTCAAGCAATCCTTCTGCCTCAGCCTCCAGAGTAGCTGGGACTACAGGCATGTGCCACCATGCCTGGCTAATTTTTTAATATATATATTAGTTGGCCAATTAATTTCTTTTATTTATTTTTTTTTTTTTTTATTTTTTTTTTTTGAGACAGAGTCTCA
>VSMD01005527.1:0-115421 GCA_008750895.1 Mirza zaza
CTGAATGGTGATGAGTTAAAATCTTGACGGAATTTAAAGCTGTGGGCTCCCTACTAAAGATACTATCATTTAAGTTGAAAATAAAAAAGAGTTATCCATTCCAAATGTCACTGAAGCAGACAGTGGGTCCAAATTTCAATTTCTTATTGCAGTGGAGAACAGCCTGCCTGATGCGTGACTCACCTCATGCCAGGACACCTGAAGCAGGATTATGAGCAACCAACTTGGGGCCCCTCTGTTCGGAAGGTGGGCTCTGGGGCCAGGCTGCCTGGGTCTGAATCCTGGCTCTTCCACTTCATGGCTGTGGGCAAGATACTTAATTTCCCTGTGCCTCAGATTTCTCACCTGGAAAGCTGTATCTCCTTCATATGTCAAGGCTATGTAGGTTCATACACGTAAAGTGGTTATAACAGTGGTAGGTACACGTAAGAGCCCAGGAACGATTATTATTGTTGTTGCCAATGCAAGTCACCGGCGGGGAACAAAACCAGAAAGGCTTAGGTGTTCAGAAACTGCACCAAGAGCCTATGAACTGGCAAGCAAATGCCATGGAAAATAGGACAACGTGGCAATTTTCTGACATAGTTGCCACGACATGGTTTTAACAATGTCTTGAGCAACGGGAATAGCTGTTAGCAAAGCTGGAAGAGGGGGAGCTAGGAAAGAGAAGAATTAAAATGGGGAAAGGAATGAGAAGAAGGCTAGAGGCCCAAGAGAGAAACAAGGGAAGGGCGTAAACAAGACGTGGAGTCAGAGGATGGGCACGTGGCCCCAGCACAGGTGGGCAGTGGTTTGCGACCTCAGCTACTCACTGGAAACACCTGGGATGTTTCAGTCATATACTGGGCCCCACCCAGAGAGTCAGGTTTACTTGGTTTGGGTTGAGGTCCACACATCTGGCTCTTTTAAGCTCCCCAGAGTAGTCTTACATGAAGCCAAGGTCAGGCACTGTTCAATGCTCCCAGTAGTCATTCTCGAAGTATGGCTGCATTACTGGCATCATTGGCATCATGTGAAGACTTTGATTATTATTCACATTTTTCTTTCAATTGTCTTATTTTTTCACACCCAACATTTAAAAAGGAAACATATCATTTGTAATAAATGGAAAACCAAGACTGTTTGCCATAAATGGAAAGTAACCATAAAAGTAAATAAATACAATGAAAATCTGTCACTCATTTCTAGTTGGATAAAATTGCCTGAAACCTGTCCTCTCTTAGCCACAAAGGAGAAATTAACAAGTGTTAAGGACATTCTGGCCCCAGATAGAGTCTCTCTCTGCGGTTACAACCCAGATTGAAAGAAAATTGAAAAGAAAATAACTTTCTCATCATGTAATTTAATGGTTTTTAATATCAGTTCGGTACCTCCAGAAATCATCTTGGGCACTACCACATCTCATATCCATAGCGGCCCCATTCTACCCGTGGGAAGCAAATTGGAAAGAACGACGACTCTAAGCTTATTAAGGATGCTGAATATTCCACAGCCTAAAAGCAGCACCAGGTCCAAGAAGAACAGACGCGGCACAGGTCCCATAGCTCATTTCCCGTCTCTCACTTTCTACAGGAACCAGATTGTTCTGACCCACAGAATAAAGACAGAAAAACCAATCACATTACTCTGATAAACCATTAAGGATGAGATTTAAAAAAAAAAAAAAAAAAAGATTATCACACCAAATCAAATTCCAAAAAGACAGTCTCTAAACATAGAGCCAACACACTCCCCTTGCTCACGCGGGTGGAGAAGCACTGCCTGTGCTCCCCAGGGTCTGCCCACGTGGGCCGGAGCCCTGCCGTGGGATGCAGCAAGAACGCGCTCCCATCACGTCTCATTAGCAGTTCTGCAGCCTTTACAAGGAGGAGACATCTGCTGAGGAAATACATCTGTGCCATGGTATTGGCCATTTCAGAATAGAAAGTCTGTTCTGTAATTCCAGAACTTTAACAGAAATATAGAATACTAATTATATTCCCCCTTTTTTTCTGGCTTGAGATGGCTGCTCTGAAATTACCAGCTGTCAAGGCCAGCATTGAGAAAACCAGCCTGGGTTAGAAGGTTATATAATTTCCTGATAATGTAATAAGCTATCATTTCTGGATAAAACCCGTTCAAATAAGATTACGAAGTTTGAGAAATACCTACCCAGAGATATCCAATACAGGTGGCTAGGTGAGCCCAGGACATGTGAGTTTTAAGTAAATGTGTAGGCATGAATGAGGTGGGTATACGGGTACAGGGGCTGTCTTACCAGCTCAGAGGACTGGACAGCCTTAGCCAGATCGGGGAACCTAAGCTATAGTTGCCTCAGGGTATGGGGAACAGCACAGATTTAGCAAGGAAGCAGTGATTTTGCCCAGGGCCTGCTTGATGGGGAAATTGGAGGTGGGGACTCAGGTAGGCAGACAGGCAGAAGCAACTGCCATGCTTTCTGTGGGAGAAGCAAGTTATACGCACAAAGACTCGCAGGCAAGTGAGTGGTTTATGTGCATCTGAGGATGTAGGGGGACAGTCAGGCTCACTTGTCCTGAATGGGTAGAGCGGATGGTGGCTGCACCATCTCAAGGGGCAGTATGACTTAGTGACTAAGAACATGGGCAGCTGGTGTCAAATCTCTGCACTGCCACTTCTTAGTCGCGTGGCTTTGGATAAGTTACCCAACTTCTCAGTTTGTTCATTTGTAAAACGGGCAAAATACGAGTGCCTATCCCATAGGGTTGTTGTGAAAATTAAGTGACTTAATATATGCAAAGCATTTATAAGAGGACCTGGAACAAGGGAAGCTTTAGTCGAGTATTTGCTATCATTAGTAATGGCAGTGTTAAGTGTTTGCTATCTTATCATCACTGTTATTACCACCAACACCAGAGTTTTTGCTTCTCCTCTGCCCTCAAGAAGCAGGGCTGTTTCCTCAAAGTTAAAACAACAACAAGGAAAAAAAACCCAAATATATTAAAGGAACAGTTCATATAGTCCTGGAATCTCCAGCTCTCAGGGTTAAGCTAGAGTTAAACAGCTCTTAGTTGTTCCAAAATAGTTTGGGATTCAAAAAGTAATAATAATTCAGTGCAATCCTTGAGCCATTCAGAGAGTGGGCCAGATGGTCTCCTAATCCAGAGAACGTATGTATGTAGCATAAATTATGAAGTGGAGGGATAAAATAAACACCCGTGAGCTCACCACCTAACATAACAGATCAGCGGCAACACTGCTGAACCTACCTGGCGTGTGCCCCCATCCCACCCACCCCCTACCTCCCATGGACCTTTCAGGTCACTCTGGGGGCACGTCAGCTTGGCAAGCTCAGAGTAAGGCACACGGAAGTTCTGAAGGATTCACCCACTGGCACACACGCGTAAGGTTTTGTTGAGAACACAGCTATATCCTTGTTGCCTCCAGACTGGCCTTGTCGGCACTGACCCGCAGCAACCCCCTCTCCCCCGCCCATCAGAGGGTTCATATCTATACGGAGACATTGTTTGGCGATGCACAAAAGTCAAGTGCCTCCGAATTTTTAAAAACAACATGGCCCTTCAAACGATCCCTTTTGCTTTAGAAAATAATTCTCTATTTTTATTGCTTTCTCTGCCCCCTCTTTGAGCACCCTTGTTCCTGGCTTCTGCTTAAAAGCCAACAATAAGGACAAAAGCTCAAAACAGGGACTTACTGCAAAAGTCAGGATTGTTCCGAGTGTGCTGACCCAGTGACACCTCCCACCTCCACCCATGCCCAACAGCAAAAGTGAGAGCAAACAAAATTCTGCAGTCCTACTCCACATCACGCACAAGCAAAAGTTATGTTCTCTGACACTGCAGAAGAAACAAAAAACAAAAAAAACCTCTTCTTTGTTTGAAGTCACCAACAGCAAAAGGAATGTGAATGCAAAAATGCTGGGGGGCGGGGGGGAGGGGCAGGCAAGTGCAGAAAACGAGCAGGCTTCAGTCTTTGTGGTCGAAAGAACCCAGTGTCACCCAACATCAGGTGACACAGTGATGGAGGCTTCCTGAACCAGAGAGCCACATTGTAGAGCAACAGAAAGTGACTCCACAGCCGGAGAATTGATAATTATGAGACATCCACAATGTTCTCTCAAAGGACTTCAGATCCATGAATTAATTTCTTATAAGAAGGTGCCATTATCAAGCCCATGTGCAGATGGGGCACTCAGGCAGAGAGAGGTGAAGTCATTGGTTCACACAAAGCTAAGGGGTGGCCAAGCCAGGGTGAGCTTGTGATGGTATAAACCCCAACTTTCTCTGTTTTTCTGTAAAAAAAAAAAAAAAAAATGACTTGAACAAGACACAATGTCTCCAAGAAGAGGTGGTGAAGTTGGCCTCAGCTAGGAGGGAATGGGGGAAAAGTCTGTCCAGAAGAATGAGGAGGAAGGGAAGAGAGACACAAGCACCCTTCCACGGGAAGGACGGGAGGCCGCAGGGGACGAGGGCTGAGTGAACATACACCCCACAGTGCGGGACTGAGCCTTGGGTGTGTCTAGAGGGGCAGGTAGGAGGAAGGTGAAGTGTACACAGTACTTCTTTGCTTGGGTGCCTGGAACTTACTGAAGGGGGCTGCAGCACCTGATTTAAATGTCCGCGGGTGGTGGCTTCTGGAGTATCTTTCTAAAGCCACTAAACCACTTAGCACGCTGGGGTTTGGAGGTTTATAGGGCACTCCAGCTGGAATGTGCTGACATCTGCCTAAGAACCAACAGACCGGTACCTGAATCAAGGAAGATCATGATGACACTGAGACACGGGGCCCCAGAGCACCCAGTGACCATAACACCAAAGAGGCCACAAGGGAAGGCTCTGCCCACTCATGGCTCACGGTCAGGAATGGGGCTTTCCAGGTACCCCCCCCCCCCCCCCCCCCCCCCCCCGGCCCTGCAGATAACAATTTTAGGGCAAATGGCACGTGGAAAAATGCATAGTGGGGAAAAGAAGGAAGAGAAGACTGCAGTGGGTAAATTTTCCCTGATGCAGAGATTTTTAAGGCCACAAAACAAATATTGAAAGCAGGGGAAATGACACTCCGCAAAATAGCATGAATGTACTCAAAACAATGTTCGTTACCACCCCGCAATCCTCAAAACATCCATTGTGTGTGTTCCATAAGAGGCCTGGTGGGTGGGTGGGGCTGTGTTTTTTTCAGTTAACAAGTATTGTCTAGCCATATTCAGGAGAAAAAAATAATAATAAATGGTGTGGGGAAAAGATATGGGTTCATGAAGTGTTTGGCCCCTGCCGAATGAACGCCTGTGGGCTGGGGCAGGCTCCTCCAACGCTAAGTGGGGTTCGCATCCTGCCTCTGCTGAGAGTCTGGACTTAATCTTCGCTTCTGGCCGCTCTCTACTGTCAGGATGGCTTAAATAATGACCTTAGTAATAGGGTCCCCATTAGTTCCCTGAGGCTGCTGTGACAAATTACTACAAACTTACTGGCTTAAAACAATAGAAATGCATTCTCTCACAGTTCTGGAGTCCACAGGTCCAACATCAGTATTGCAGGCCAAAATCCAGGGGTCGGCAGGGCCCGGCTCCCCCGAGGCTCTAGGAGAATCTGTCCCTTGCCTCATCTGCTTCTGGCAGCCAGTGGCATTGCCTGGCTCATGGCCACCCCCTCCAATCTCGGCTCCATGTCTGTACTACCGTGTCTTCTCTGTGTGATTTTTCTCTGTGCCCCTTACAATGATGCATGTGACTGCATTCAGGGCCCATCCAGACGATCCAGAACAATGTCCCCATCTCAAGATCCTTAATTTGATCACATCTGCAAAAACCGCTTTTCAGAATTAAGGCCACATTTATAGATCCCAGGAATTAGGATCTGACATCTTTGGGTAGTCATTATTTAGCCCATACCACAGGTACTATTAAGGAATTTCCTTTGGGGATGACGCAAATGTCCTAAAATTAGATGGTGGTGATGGTTGCACAATCTTGTGACTGTACTGAAAACCACTACAATGGAAACTTTAAAAGGGTGCATTTTATGACAGCGAGTGAAATCTCAGTAATAAAAGAATAGATGCATTTACTGACAAGTTGCCATGTTCTTTGCTACACCCACTCACTTAATCCTCATAATACTCCTGAGAAATAATGACTCAGATGCCCGTTTTCCAGCTGAGGGACAGAGATGTTGAGTATCTTGCTTAAGTTGGGCATTTGGTCAGAGACGGAGTCAAGAGTGCATTGGAGTCCTGACTTTGGGGCCTGAGCCTCAGCCTCTACCTGGCCCTCCCAGATGGCCTCTAGATTCAACGTTCACCTGTTGGTACGGAACACCAGGCAGCAAACTTTTCCTCTAAAGAGCCAGGTCATAGATAGTTTAGACTCTGCAGGCCACAAAGTCTCTATCATGACTACTCAAGCCTGCTGTGGAACAAAAACAGCCATGAACAACAATGAACATGGCTGTGTTCCAATAAAACTTTATTTAAAAAAAAAAAAAACAGGCAATGGACCAGATTTGGCCCTTAGCCTGTAGTTTGCTGGTTCCCAGCATAGAACAAAGAGCACCCCACCACCCCAAAACACAGTGAGGTGTCTGAGGAGAAACTGATACAGAAGAGGAATCTCTACTTCCTTCAAGATCTTTCTGCTTTGAGCTGAGCATATTAATTCTGACCCCATCCTAAAGCCGGGGGTGGAGGGGTTCCTGGGCTGGGGGGGAGAAGGTGTATCCGTCTCCTGATGGTAACTGGAACCCACCTTCTCCCTTCTCAGCAGAACCTGCAGAAGCCAACATCTCCCACACGTACGCACGCGTGCTTCTTTTCTCCTGGTTGCTTTAGGCTTTTTAGTGCAGTAGTCTACACACTCCTAGATAAACCTGCTTAGCAGCCTCCTCCCTAGAGCATCTGATCTGGCCATGACCTGTTACAACTGGCCAGTCCCACCTTATTCAGGCGTCCCCAGCCTGTTCCACACCTGGGCCCTGCCACGTGGGTCAAGTGCAAGCAGTGAGCGTCAGGAGGCACCAGGGGGCCGCTCTTCTCTTGTGCAAAAGCTGCTCTGAAATAGGTATTGTAAAGGGACGTGCATCCAGTAGCCCTGGGATGCAGACAAGCTGACCTGCCAGAGGGGAGCTGGGACGGAAAAGGCCCATCTGTGTGCTCAGTAATCCAGCTGTGTTCTCCCAGAGCTAGGGGCTTGTCCTGCTGAGAGATTTACCCTCCCAACAGCCTTGGCGCTCAGCTCAGGAGCATCTCATGTGGCCAGAGGGCCGGAGCAGACAGAACAAGGGAAGAAACCCTCACCCCACCAGCTCAGGACGACGTCGTGGCTCAGCCACACCAGAGTCCTCGGCTTTTCTCCAGCGCACGTCTGCCCGGTCACGTTAGTGGGAAGAACGCTCTGTTCCTGAGGTCTGTGTGCGTCTTACTTTAGGCCTCTTCTGATGACGCCAAGGCGGGGAAACTGTGTCCAGGGAGCTGCCAGTTCCCTCACGTCGCTACAAGTCAGTTCCGTACCGGCAGCCAGAACTCCTCGGCAAATGTGGGTTTGGGGAAGCTGGTGCGGTGACAGATTGCTTCCGGAACAGGATTTACCGAATGCCTAACCACGTGATGCTACGGGGGTGGTCAAGCTGCCTAGCAATATGGCGAGGTTCTGGGCTCAGGGGCTCTGGCTCGGAGCCTCTCAAACCACGGAGGCAGAACGGCCCTGGCAAGGGCGGGACACCTCAGAGGTAGTGGCGGGCAAGTTGCCACGGGACACCATGGAGGGACCGGACCGGCAAGGCTGCAGACCATCAGGTGGGCACAGAAAGCCACAGCAGAAGAAGGGGCCTGGGCCGGCTCCGGCTGGCACCGGGAGAGTGCAGAGAGATGTGGCTCCAAGTCACATTCCTGATCCACCCGGGTTATAACTCTGGGTGACAGGCACACCCTGAAACGTTCTGGGCCAGACACGCTCCATTTTCTTTAAGCCATGAACCCCTTTATCACAGTATTACAATGTTTATGACATTTTAGGACACTCATGGGCCCTGGGTTGAGGACCTCTGCTGTGTGCCTAAAGAGCCTGGTTCTCCGAGGATCTTTCTCCTCCCACAAACGTGTTCAGAAGCCGCAGGTAAAGGGAGAGCAGCCTTCCTCCAGGTGGGTTCCTGCTGTGGCTGTGGATGGCAAGAGGTCTGTGGTGTCATCTGAATATTTGTGTCCTCCCTTCCTATGCATGTTTGAAATCCTAACCCCCAAGGTCATGCCATTAAGAGATGGGGCCTTGGGAGACCATTAAGTAAATGGGTGGAGCCCCCATGAATGGAATTAGTGACCTTAAAGAGAGAAGCTGGATGGAGCTTGTTTGCCCCTTGTACCACGTGAGGCCACGTGAGAAGACACTATCTAGGAGTCAGGAAACAAGTCCTTCTATATACTGAATCTTCTGGTGCCTTGATTTTGGACTTGCCAGCCTGCAGAACCAGGACAGATACCAGTTTGTGGTACTTCGTTATAGCAGCCCAAATATGTGGCAGTCGAGCCACGGTGGCTGTGGTGTGCTTCTCCAGTGGCGTGGGTACGGGTGCCCACGTGTGGGTGCCCACTAGCAGTCAGGCTCCCTTTGGCACATGGAAATAGATGATTTTTCAACTCTTCTCTTTGAAGAGTTGACAGGACAGGTGAGGGCTGGTCATGAGTGGCTGCCCAGGTAGTGCCACCCATCAGACTGATTCCATAAAACTGGCCAAAAGCAACAGCAAAGAAAATCACCATCTTCTCTCATTAACAAATTAGAACTGGGAGAGCTTTTCAACCATAGCTCGAGGGGCACTTGGTTACAGTATTTTTGAAGTTCCCAATATGGAAAACAGGCCAATAACCTGTGCTTCCTACCATCTGTTATACTTTAACATCTAAAGTTTAGCGACGTTCCACACTCGGGCCCACATTCACCTAGCACGTGGTGGTATGAGTTAGGGGCTGGTGTCATTTCTGACTAGCTGATTAAATATATATATTTATTAAATAGACAAGGCCTCGCTCTATTGCCTGGGCTAGAGCACAGTGGTGTGATCATAGTTCACAGCGGCCTCAACCTCCTGGGCTCAAGCAATCCTCCTGCCTCGGCCTCCTGAGTAGCTGGGACTACAGGCATGTGCCACCATGCCTGGCTAATTTTCCTTTTTTTTTTTTTTTTTTTGTAGAGATGGAATCTTGTTATATTGCCCAAGCTGATCTCAAATTATTCCTGGCCTCAATGAGTTCTCCTGCCTCGGCCTCCCAAAGTGCTGGGATTACAGGTGTGAGCCACTGTGCCTGGCCAATATGTGAAATAATTAACGGCATCCAACTTATTACATTTAGGACCTATATAATCCAAAAGAGCCATTCCACGCCAACAACGGCAGTCTCTTTGCTACTAATTATTTTGAACCCCTGCTGCCTGGCACAGCGCCTTGCTAAGTGGCTACTCACACAGGAATCTCCGTGTACCCCTTGCCCTGTGGGTCCGGGTCCATGCTGCCCCGTTGCTGGCACATGCCCCCTGGAGCACAGCCCTCCCTTCATCTCTGTGCCACCAGCTCTTACCAGCACAAGACCCATCTTCTCTGCCCTTCCCTTCTCCTGCCAGCCCAGCCCACAGAAGTTGCATCTCTAGAGCCTGTCAGCAACTCGAGGGCAGGGCTGCACCACCTCCTACCTGGGCATCTCTCCCCTGGGGCGACACAGAGTAAGACAAAACCCACGAGTGCTCCACAGATTCTCGCTGATCTACTCAAATGCTAAAGTAGACAGGAAAACTTGAAAACATCTCATCTTTTTGACTGCAGTACATAAAGTGTCCATGTGGAGGGACTCTTGGACAAGGAAAAAACTTCACATCGTTTTCAAGGGAGAATAAAGCCAGGCCAAAAGGACTCAACACACTTTTTCGAAAATGTGAAATGCTTTTTGAAGAAAGAGTCAGTCTGAGCCCACAAAGACTAAAGAACATTTGATGTGTCTCCAGCTTTCAGGAAAAATGGATTCGAAAGGGCCATTTGCTCTTGGGAAATAATTATCACGTGGAAATCCTCTAGACTTCAGGAAATAAAATGCAAAGGTGTCACCACCAACAATGAACAATTTTTGACGGGGTAATTAAAGACTGAGATTCTGTGTACAAATGGGGTCTCGGTGTAGTCTTGTTTCCTGTATTTGTTCTATTTACGCCACGTCAAGTCTGCTGATACCGTCTATGTTTACGAACGCCACAGAATTTCTGATGTGATCTTGTCCATGTTTATAAATAATGACCCACAAGTTTTGTAATAATTGTTTCCTGATTGCAAGAGACAAAGGGAAGAATGAGATACACTAAAAATACACCTGCTCAGCCATCCCTCTCCCACTACACGTAACTCACACACATCTGGATTCAGGGACTTTAGTAATCTCTCAGTTTAGAATCCATTTAGTGAATGTTCTGTTTTGTCTGTGAGGCTCGCTGCTTCATGATAAGAATGAATTTCTTTCCTCGTAATCACAGTGGCCATTCACATACCAGAAAACATGAGTCAGTAACCCCACAACCAAAGTCCTGCAGGAGTAAAACTTACCAAAGACAATTTAGAGGAGCATGATGTAGGATGAGAAAGAGCAACGTCTAGCCCTTGGGAAAAGATCATAAATATTTCACTGCTTTTTCTCTTAAAATTAGTGGAAAACAATTTTCCCTTAAATTTTCTGTAACCCTATATTCCAAATGTCGATGGAATCTAGTTGTGCGAGAAATATTTCCCAGGTTATGGATGACTGAAAATGATTCTGTAGGAACAGTCTAGGAAAATATTTAAGAAATATTTTTTAGTATGGAGTAATGGACACGCTCATCATAGAAAAATTTAAATGCATAAAAGCATAAAGAAAAAACTTTAAATCACCTATATACTTCCACCACAAGTGAGAATCGATGTTGGCATATTGGTTTAGTTACTGCCAATTTCTCTCCTCTGTATCTATCTATACTGAAATATTTATTTTTATAGAATTCATATCACCCTATGAATACTGTTTTAAGATCCTGCCTTTATAATATAACAAAGTATGCTCTAAGAACGTTTTTAATGTCTAACATCCCATTTTATGGCTATTATCAATATTTAGTTAATCAATTCCTTGGATGGGGACATCACAAAGTTTAAACTTCTTCACCTTTATAGGTAACATAGCAACTAATCATTTTCATGCATAAATATTCGCCCAAATTTCTGATTTTTGTATTAAGATACATTCTTAGAAGGGTACAAAATTATTCAAAACTCTAGACATATATTGCCAAATTGTTGCCCCAAAGTCCTACCAAAATCACACCAAGGTGAGTGATAAAAGAAAAAATGACATTGTAATTTTGGCTTCCTTGATTATTTTGGAGGTTTAAAATTTTTCCCCCGTATGGTTATTTGGCCATTTATATTTATTTTCCTTTGACTTACTCCTTTTCTATAGGGTGATATTAATAAATAATTTTCTTACCAAGTCAGAAGAGTTGTTTAGATATAAATGATAATAACCCTTTGTCATTTTTGCTGCAAACTGCATTTAGATCCCACCATGCTTCTAGAAACACAGAAGCTTAACTTTTTACGCAGTAAATCTGTCAAACATTTCCTTTTATTTTTTCTATTTAAGCTTAGAAAAAACTTGCCCTTTCTGAGAGTAGCTTAATATCCACCTATGTTTTCTTTCGTTATTTTGTTTCTTTTTTATATTTAACTTTTAAATTCATTTGAAATTTATTCTGGTACAGAACGTGAGGCAAGATCTCATATATTTTTTCTACCAAATATTTAGACAACTTTCCCAACAACTTTTGTGGAAGGAGCTGTATCTTTTCCACTGGTCTGTGTGGCTTCTGTTTATCTGACGCCCTGTTTTCAGGACCATCTATTTTATCTTCTTCAACTTACTGTGAATTCTCACAACAAGCCTGCACTTTACATTGTTCTAGATTTCCAACACGCTTTAACATATATCAGTACAACCGTCCACTCAGCCTCTTCCACCCACGTGCATAGAGTTTCCCAACCCAGAGCAATTCCCCATCAATTGCTTTTTTTTTTTCCTGTTTGCCTGATGAATCTCCATTCATCCTTTATTTTTTGTGTTTTTGGGTCCTTTTACTTTGGGCATAAGTCTCATTAAACCCATCTGAAAACTGTGAGCAGTTTAACCTGCTGCCTTATCCTCAGTATTTGTAACCATAAGTATGTACCTGGCCAAGTGCTCAGCACGTTGGACATGTTAAATAACCTCCATGATAACCCTATCTGGCATCCATATTTTATAGATGGGGAAGCTGAGGCTTGGACAGTAACAAGTACCCAGGACAAGGACACTCAGCTATGAGTAGAGGGGCCAGGAACACAGCAGCCAGTTCCAGCACATTCTTAAACCTCTTCACTGCCTCTGCTGTGTGTGGCTTCACTTCTGTTATCACTCTTTTGCCCTCTTGTTACTTGCTTTTGCTTTCCATCTTTTACTACAGAATGTTTTCTCTGCATTTATCTTTTCTGGAAATTTAGAAAGCATAGATGTTAATTCTACTGATGACCATCTTAAAGATTTGCCCAAAAACATTCTTTTTAATCTGACATTTCTCTGATTATCAAAGGATGAAACAGTACCATCTGACCCCTCCCCTCCCCAGTCCATGAAGGAGAATCGCACACACTCTCATCTGACTCCTGTTGCCTCCTATTTCCTGTATTTGTTACTATAAAATTATCTGAAGTTTGGGATCTCTAATTACTGTTATCATTTTTATATGATTTCTATTTTTAAATAGCTGTTTTCACATTAGTGTGTTCAGCTGATTTGAATGCTTACTGTTTATCCTTACGTATTATGACTTCCCCATTCCTGAACTTTTACTTAGTCTTGCAGTCCTCTTTAGCTTGCATTTAAATACTTTCCAAGAAAGGAGTGTGGGAGATGTGTATTCTGGGCCCTTACATATCTGATAATGCAACACATGTATAGCAACCTGGCTGGGTGAGAAATTTGGGGACAATATACTTTGTTTCTCCAAACTCTGTAAGTGATGTTTACTTTCTCTTCAAATTTACTACTTCATACAATGAGAAATTTAAAGCCAACCTGGCTTTTGTTCTCCTGTAGGTCACCTATATATTCTTTAGGAAAGGTATTTGTTTTCTTTCCTTGTAATTAAAAGTTTCCCAGGATGCTTCTAAATGAAGGATTCTTTCTGTTAATTTTGCAGGAATAGAGTGCATTCCTTTTCATTTGAATGCTCCATAAATTTGTTCTTATCAGACTGAATTACTGCTTCTTTCTGTTTTAATTTTTCTTCTCTCATCCTTGGGACAAAACTCTTATTCTCAAGTTATATCCTGTCCTCAGTCTTCCATTTTCATTATCTTCTCTTTCAACACCATCATGTTGTCCTGTAGCCTGCATTCTGGAAGAGCTTCTCAGGATTCTTTCATAGCACTGGTTTGATTTTCTGCAATGCCAACTCTGCTCTATTTGGCTGCATGAAGAATTTAATTGTGTTACTGTAAGTTTCCCTATAGGACCCGGGCATTTCTTACTTGCCCGTCTCCCTTCATCATGTCTCTTTATACAGCCCTCTGTCATTAAAAAAAAATCTCAGTCCGCTTGCTTTTCCTCTCAACCTTTTTGCTGAAATGACTTTATGGTATTTTTTTTTTTTTACATAGATCATGCATTCTTGCATTCTACTAAAATTTATATAGCATTTTCTCATATCTTCTGTAATCCTTTTTCCTTCAAGTAATCCATTTTCAAAGATGTTCTCCATGATGCTATTCCCTTCCATTTATTCCTTATTTTTAAATGGGCCATATATTTTGGGCATGCTTTCTTTCTTTACTTATCCTCAAACAAGGAAAGATATATGCAGACTTGGTATTTGCCCAAAGATGCTGTGATTGGATTCCCCACTGGATCTTTCTACTGTCTACTTGGACCCTGGTGAACCTGCTTCTATCTGAACTAATCTGTCACTCCAGTTGATAGCCACAGCTCTTCGTCCAATTACCAAAGTATTTTTGCTGGATCCAGGTGGGATCATATCCAATTGACAGTGCTTGGTGATCACACACTGTAAATACACAAATAAGGGAACATTTGCAGTAAAGAAACACCTCCCAGATGATTTGGCTGCTGAAGACCCTGTTTCTCTGAGCCAAAGGAGAGACATAAAGAATCTTCCTACTCTTAGGTGCACAGACTTTCCTGTTTCATAGAACCAGTAGTGCCACACCACTGATGACTGTCTTAATACAGGATCAATGGAAATTTCTCCAAGATGGCAGTGAGTGGTTTGCCAGTCTCGATCGTGGGTTTCTATCTTTTTCTGGGTCTTCCCAACATTTCAGAAGGACATGAAAGAGGGTTACCTTAATTCAATCCAGAAATCTAAGGGTATCTCGATTTCTCAAGTAGTTCTTAGAATTCCAGTTTCTAGAAAGCCTGGCTAATTAGAAGAGGAATAATTCCTCTTGGCCACTTTCAGTTTGAATCCAAGCTGCCCACCATAATTCCTCGTGGCAAACACTCTACCTTTGCTTTCATGCTGTCACCTTGTCACTGTATGGGTGGTTTTTCAGTGTGCTCCCCCCGCATGGTCTGTCCTTTAAAGGCCAAGGCTGTGTCTGTTTAACTTTATTCTATTAATACATCATCTTGGTGGCCAATTCACCCCTGGATCCCTAACCTCCAGCTGAACTCAGACACTGCAAATGGGACTTACAGGGCAACAAAGGGGGGGTGGGGCAGGTGGAACCTGGGTGGGGACCTTCAGCCTGCTCTGCCCTGCCACTCACTTTCTTGGGCAATCTTTAGTGAGTCATGCAATCAGTCTGGAAAGCAACAGAGTTGGCCGGATAAGGAAACCTCTAAGGTTCTTTCCACTTTGAACATAAGCTGCCTGCTATCTATTTTTAAAGCATATGTTTACGCCTTTGTTTTCACCGTATCGTCAAAGGTCTATGCTCCAGTCTGGGCACTAGGTGGTTAAAGTCCTTCACACAGTCCTTTGTCCTGGAAATAATTCCTAAATTCGTGTGTGTATTTGAGGGAATCAAAGGATGCCTTGGAGAAGATGACAGCTATGGCCAATCTCCCAGAATGTAGATACGAAATTTTGCATATAATTTTGGAGGCTTCACTGGAGCCCTGGAGCTGGAGTGGGCCTGGGGTTGCACCCATGGATCTGAAGCTCAGAACCTGCTCTAAGATGAACATCGCTCCTCTACTGCTTCGAGTTATTTCATATCCATCATCTGACAAGCAGATATTGGGGAAGGCATTTCTGCAAAGAATTAAGATAAAGGGATACTCAGGCACTAGGAAATGAGGAAAGTAAGATTCTTCTTTGGAAATGAACAAATTACTGGCTCCATCAATACTGGACCAGAGCAGAGCTTGTCAAAGTCCCTTGAAGGAGACAGAAGGTTCTGAGGGTTCCTAGGCTTGTGAGACCGGCCTGTGTCCAGCATGAATACATTCAGATAATCAGACAGAAAGCAGAAGCTCCAAGGCAAACAGCAGCAGGCCTGCAACACTGGCCTGAGGACAAGCAGCTGAGCATTTGACTTCAGTGCTTCTGGCCCCAGTGGCAAAGCTGCTTCTATCTCGAGATAAGGGCTAGATCTTAGTCTGATGCCATCAAACATTAATCTAATTCCATTTTTATAATACTGTGTTCACTAGGCAGCATTCTGAGTCCCCTGTCTACAGGGAGAGAAGGCACTACGCAAGTGGATTTCTGCTATATGTGGTCCAAGGGACAGTGTTTTACTTGGAAAATCAATAAAATGGGTTCATTATTCCTTGTCTCCTCTGGAATCTTACACTGGGAAACTGCTCCAATCAAGTCAACAGGCACGTGGGCAATTCTCTCTCTGTAAATTAATAAACTGGCATCTTGACATATTACACGGTCAGGACTGCATTGGAAATGGTCTACAGGGGCCTGGCCATCCCTGGGTGCTACCAGAGTGGACCCTGGGGCCCCAACACAGAAGGCCAGCATGAGCTGCACTACCCACCCCCACCTTTAGATGCCACTGCCTTTCCTAATGATAACTTTCCCCCAGCACCACCCCAAACATAGAGACACTATTTTCGTTTTTGCTTTAACTTAATGCAAGGCTAGGATGAGAAACACCTAGGGCTGCAGTTCTCAAATGTCGGGTGCACCAGAATCACCTTGGAGAACTCACTAACAACACAGAGATGCAGCTTCTGCTCTTGCTCCTGGAGAAGCTGATTCAGGATGCCTGGTGAGGGGCAGCAACTTGCACGTGGAACAGCAGCTGTGAGAAACCTGGCATGGAGGAGTGAGCAGTTGGTGGGGCTACCTGACCGACTGCAATTGAGTCCTGGAGGGGTACTTGGCCCTGACACCTCCTTTTGCCATTCCTACACTCAGCCCCGAGCCAAACAATGCTCCCGCTCAGGGCACCTCCACTCTGCGGAGTGGCCAGAGAATGGTTCTGAACCAGCGCTCATGCAGGTGACTCATCACCGGCACTGAAACCTTTCGGTCATGTTCTCACGGAAACTCCCAGGACACGGAACACAAACGTGCTGCCCAGATTCAAGTTCTAGCTGTGCCTGGTCACCCAGCAAATTCCTGAAATCCTCTAAGCCTCCATTTCCTCATCTATAAAGGGAGATAAGAATAGTTTTGCCCAATAGGAACTGTAAGTATTAAATGAGAGTAAGCAAGAAAAACCCCTGGCATAGTGCCTGGTACAAAATAAATACTTAACTCATCTAGGAACCAACCTCCTGCATCGTGTGGACAGGCGCTGAGCACTTACTACGTGCCAGGCGCCACCCTAAGCTCAGGGATTCTGCAATAAGCATGGCCCCCAAAGGCCCTGGGCTCATGGAACCTGCACTTCCGTGGGGCACAATCTTCCGCCTCTAGAGTCAGCATAGAAAGGTGGAACAATGATGACGATGATGAATCTCTCTTCTTTTATGCTGTCAGGGCTAAGAATTTTTTGCCTCTTATCATTTCAACCACAGTTAAAAAAAAATACAATCTGGACAGTCTCATTAGTTTGGGGCTCTTGCTCAGGGAGCCCAGGAATCTCTCTTGTTCTTGATCATTGTTGGTTCAAACCAAAGGCGTAGCCTCAGGACACCTTCTGGGAGCAGGAGAGGACCGGGTGGCCGTGGGATGCTGCCCGTGCTCAAGGCTGGCAGGACAGGTGGGCTCCAGGTGGCGAGACCTGGTGATCTGGTCCCAGGTCTCACTGAGGGAGCCTCTAAACCACATATGTACTCAGAAGACACCCACGAAACTGGCAGACTCTGGCACCCTGCCTCCCAAACGCCCAATCTCAGAGCACCAAAACACTTCAAAGAGAAAGAGCTACAACAACCCGGTGATGAGCGCAGTTTGCTAAAAGGAGAAAGGGAGAGGCGGGGGAAGGTGTCATTCCTCAGTTCTCTCCTGGCACCAGGGAGAATTGCTCCATTTGTATTTCTAGCTGCATAATTAGTCTTCCCTAACCCCATCCTCCCAACGAGCTGATATAATGGTTCTTTGCTTAGAAAACAAGGTGATAGCAGAGACAAACACAGCAAGAACGAGAACTTTGGCTGACCAGTCTCCACAAAGTAGTCCCTTTTCCCTTTACATAGGGACAAGTTAAGCTGGAGTAACTAGAGGGGGGGAGCGGAAGGCCCCTCCGGCCCCTCCCTTGTCTACCCCCTCGGTCTGATTACTTCCTCTTCATCTGTGCTTAAAATAGACTAAATCGAACTGAAATAACCCAGGAGATTAAATTAAATTAAATCAGGCCTGGCTCCCAGGCAGTTGCTAATAAAATCATAAGCATTCGCGTCAGCGTGGCAGACAAAGACGAAAATGTTTATTGGGTCCCCCAATCCCTCCTGTGAAGTAGCTGAACCCTTAAAAGACAAAAGTCCAATGAAATCAACCTTCTTCCTACCTTCATGGGAGGGACCACGTGCATGAACCTTTGAGGCTGGTGCTGAGCAGGAATGTGTTCTTGCTAGGCTGCCCGAGGGAGCCCCATCTTCTGGGGGGGTCCCTGTTGGGCTTCCTTGCCAGGAGTGTCCTGGCTGAGTACCACACCTGCCTGCCGGGCAGCCATACTTATCGGGGGCTACTGGGAGTGCGTGAGCACAAGAGGCTGTTAGCACCTGTCTCGGGAACACTCCAGTCCTTGGAGAGAGAGAGACAAAATACAAAGAAACCATTTTTTTCAGCCTCTGTTTTTTTTAATCCACTCATCTGCACACTGATTTTTCAACCTTTGTATTATACCATTGCTGTCTTTAATCTGGGAACATAAAGCTGAAGATAAACATTCATTAAACTTATGACGTCAGGGCTAAGAGATGTTTACCTGGCAAAGCCCCTCATCATCTCAATCACAGTCATAAAAACAAAACCCAAAACAAAACCAAGGACATAAACAAAAACCCTGGACATTCTCATTACCTTTGGCATCTCGGGCTGGCCAAGCTGTCAACGCCTGACACTAACAGGCCAACCTTGTGCATCAGACCTCATGAGAGACCAAATTGATACTGAAAAGCAATAACTGGGGGATGAATATATTGGACATAAAACTTTTAACCTTAAGTATTTAGTGAAATACTTAAGATGGTGACCCTCAAATCATCGATTTCCCAAGCTGCTTGTGTACCATGGAGCCATAGTATTAAGGTAATCACTGAACTGGCAAAACTGTAAAGTAGAAAGAGAAAGAAAACAGGAACACAGCCTGTGCTGTAGAACCCATGAGGATTATGCACAGACTGAAGATTCCGGCCCCCATGAGGCCTAACGAGGTGGGCATTAGAGATCTAAGCGCCCTGAGGTAGACGGAGTGGAGAGAACCTGGCATTCCAAGTACTGTCATCACGGTTTACAAACCGAGCCGCAGACACAGCATTTTCCGAACCATGGCAGGGCCTTATGGCCATGATTCGGGGATGAAATGCACCTTGCTATTCTTTGCCCTTGATGAACAGAAGCCAGGTGGCCTGGCTTTTCTTGGGACAGAGGCTAAGAACCCAGAGGTATTGTCAGCTTGGTGCCAGCTAGTTTAGTTCGTTCTCACAGTTGAAACTTTTCATGAAAGCAAAGCTCAGGGGGTGACAGGCACAGGTCTGCCAAGCAAGCAACACAGCCTGCAGACAAAGCTGCCAGAGGGAGAGTCAGTCATGTAAGGCCAATGCCTCAAAAAGCAGTCTGGAGAGCTTTGTCCCGTTCCTAGGCCTTAATCAAAAATCCCCACCTTCCTGAGCCACTTGTTCCACCTTCCAACTGTGGCCCCATTCAAAGGACTCTGCTTCCTGTGGGTACGACCCTCACTAAGCCTCTTGTACAGCAACACCACTTATGCTTAGAACCTGGTGTGCTGCTTTACAGCTTCCCAAGAGGAGGGGTAATTAACACACTTGGGTGGCTGAATTGTGCAAATGTCACTGAATCAAAATTTTTTCTTCATCCATGGCTGGAAACTGGCCAGGTCAGGAGCACGTTCATTTGTTAGATAGGAACTGAGCAGTTATTTCCAACTTTGGTACATAAGCTCGGATACTGCCCCTCTGTAGTAATTTCATGGGTGTGAACATGGTTGAAGGAAAAGGCCATGGAAATAGAAAGCGGGAGGCGGCTCTAGTTCCTGCTCCCAAACCGACCTCCCGCACAACCCTGGCTAATGCGTTATGGCGGTACTGCCTTACCTATTGTTCCACCTGCTTAACACCACTTCCTGTTCCTGGGAAATGTCATCTCCCTCCCACTCCCAATCACAGTTGATTGGTCCAGAGGTGTCCCATGACCCAGAGCGAGCCAATGAAAACCTTCCCCAAGCTTTTTCATTTATGCCTGACACAGTAGGAAAGATGAAGCTGTAAGAGGCAAAGCTATAGAATTTCCTAGGGCTGTGTTTTCTGCAAGGCAAAGAGAGCCTAACTTGCCGTGGGGAAAAAAAAAACCAATGATGGCAGTATATAGCAAGAAGATGTGAGATACACAAAGCTAGTCTCTGCTTCTAGATGTTGTGAGGGCCCCACAGCATACCTACCTTTGAATTCCATCAGATACCCTGGATTTCTTTTGACAACTCCCCTTTCTACCGGAGTGGGTTGAGTTCGGTTTTATCCCAAATGCCCTACACAGTGGTTACACTCCCAAATGCCCTACACAGTGGTCACATTCCCTAAGTCTTGGTTTTTACGCACGTAAAATGAAGGGGTTGGACTGCACCAGTGACTTCCAAACTCTGTTCCACAGACACTCCTCACAGGTTGAGGAGGAGGAGGAGGAAGAAGGTGAGCATCCTATCCTCCCCCTTTTAACCAGAGTAACTCCGATTAAATATAATTTGAATATCATTTCAAACAAGATGTTGCTGGAAGGCGTTGGATGTTCAGACTTGCTTGAAAATCACTGGACCAAAAGCCTGTCACGCCTCACCCGGTCGCAAAGCTGCTGCCGTCTCCAGGTCCGCAGGCAGGTCCTCGTGCAGGGCACACTTGCTGGCACCCGTGATTATCTCTTCCTCTCTGCAATGACTCTCACAGCGAGAAAATGGCAAAGCTGAAGGGAACTCAGGGTTCAGGCAGTTCAAGGGCCTTAATGTGAATTTGCAGATGAGGAAAGGGAAACACAGAGGTTAAGTGATGAGGCCGAGGTTCACAGCTAGTTAAAACCTTTAAGGTTAATGTTCTCAGCTTAACATGCAACCGTTCTACTCATACAGAGCTCTTCCAATTTTGAAAGTGATTTCACAGTGTGTTCCTGTGAGCCGCTTGGGAGGCATGGTAAAGAAAAGCAGCAAATGAAGCCTGGAATTAGCTACATCATGAACTAGACAGGAAGGAAACAGTTAATGTGTCAATAAAGTGAGACACTTTGGCTCGCTGAACTCTAGAGCTAATGAGATGGGAACAAAACTCTATTTATAGAGTAACGATCCCTAATACTTATTCAGCATTAGTTAGTGGTATAGCTGGGGGTCAAATCCAATCTATCTGACTTCAAAGCCAATGCCATGGTACCCTCTAAAACCAGATCACTTCTACTCTCTTACAAACGTAAGCCCCCTGTATTCTTTCTTCATGGACTGTCAGCCGTTCAGAGTATGCTGAGGATATCTTTTTTTTCTTAAGTATATATTGTCATCCTCCAGAAGTTCTGAGGATAACAGAGTCCCTGCCATATTGGGGTGAGGGACTGAAACAGGCTTCAGGGTCACACAGAGCAGCTGGGTATGGGTCAGAAGTAATGAGGCCGAATGCACTGTTTATAACATTCCTGCACACAAACTTTCCCCTCCTGGGCACATATTCACCTAGGATTGTTCACCTATGCAGCCTGTAAGATGAGAGCAGCACCACATACTACAGAAATGTGTGTCTCTGCACGATACACCCCACTCCCAGCAGAGTGACTTAACAAAGGGAAAGAGAGCTCACCGCGGCACTGCCCAGAACAAGAGCCCTCCCTTGGCCACCTCCCCACAGGTGTTCATTGAGGCAGGCATTTCTTCTGATTACCTTCCCTGCCTCCGGTGGGTCTTCCCTCATGTAACCTTCCATGAATTCAACACTCCCACCTTGAAAAGTTTTATAGGAAATTTGCCTTGGTTCTTATTCTCTCTTTGTTATTCTGGGGGAAATAACGGCTGCCTTGATTTGAAGAAAGACCCTGTCTTTAACCACAAGCTTTGCATTAATTACATAGGAAAATGGGTGGTAAAGCGCAGTTACTATTCTTCTCAGCACAGAAAGTCCCCCAGGAGGGTGCTCTGGTGCAGAGCTTCCAGCTGGGGGCTGTGGCCTGTTCTATTCCAACAGGGATATTTTAGGACTACTCAGGAGCTAACTTATCTCGAATTTTCTCAGGAAATCTGCATCTTCCCCAGGGGAAATGCCTAGAACACACTCTGATGTTTGCCTGCATTATTTGGATGCCAATAATCAGAGCCTGTGTACACACCTTAAATGGAAATTCCTTTACAGAAAATCTGAAACATTTTTTGGCCGGATATCAGAGCAGCTTATAGTGCTGGAAAGGACCATCCCATAGCACCTGCCTATTCCAGCTGAACCACTCTTAGCCCCTGCTGAAGATGACAGAGATCGAGGTGGGGAGGAAATCTCTGCATTTATTTTGGGACATTTCCACTGGTGAACCTACCAAATCTCAACTACTGTTCAAGTTTTCCAAGCTTTTGGTGGGGAACCAAAGGGACATTTGTCTGTTATTTATTTCCTCTTCCATCCTGATCCCCTGAGATTTCTCCTCATCTCCCCACCAAAGAGTTAAAAGATATGTTTCAATGGAAGTGATTGAAAAGACTTCATTTGTAAGCTTCTAAGAGAGTCCTCATTTGGCTGATGCACTTGCTTTGTAGAAGCAGATCAAGTTCCTTGCAATAATTTCATGGCAATTAATCTTGTGCTTAAATGATAATCCTATAATTAGAAGCAATTAAAATCCTGCACGAGAATGACCTGTTCAATCCATGTCAATGTCTCTGTATGCTAATGGGGTAATCTTGAAAGAGGCCCCAGAAATAATTTGCTTCTCCTCTTCCAGGGAACACAGGCGTTCAAAGCCCATCTTAAAGAGCACTTCTTCCCGGCAGGAGTCACTGAAGTTAAAGGAGGATGGATGACTGACGCCCTTGTACAGAATCTGGGGGGCTGGGATCATCTTAAGCAGGAGAAAAGAGAAGTCACATTGCTTTGAGCATGGACACCAGGGGGCTTTGAACAAAGGTAAACACTGTGTGAAGGAAATGATACCAGCAACCCTTTGCCCCAACCTTTCTGCCTCCCACGCAAAGCCAGTGACTAAGCACCCAGTGTGGAAAGCTATGTTCGCATCGCTGCAAAGAGAACCAAGCATGAATAACAATTCGTAGGAGGGCATGCCGCCAGTTAGTACACATTTGACATTAAGCTGTGCCACAGATAAGTCAGAACGGAGTGCCACAGTCAGGATGTAAATAATGACATGTCTCTCTGAAAGATGCAGGCTTTTTCCTGGCTGATATATGCTTCTCAAAAGGATCTCAGAAGTCATGTGGCTACATGAATTAGGCTAAAACAAGACAGTTTTAAACTTGATCCAGATGCAAGGCTAAAATGAGAAGAGTCGCTTGGATTTGGGGTGAGGAGCACAGTATACAACTTAGCAAATTTTTATGCTGTGCTCATTGTGTACTTCCACCACCGCCATCATCATCACCATCTGCTCAATAAACTTATGTCAGGCACAAATTTGAGGCACTGGGTGGGGCATAAGATATAAAACGTTGTCTCTGGCCTTAGAGGGTTTATGATATGGTGGAAGGAGGCCAATGAGTAAATAAATACATATGTGAAATCACATAATATAAATGCTATAAAGGGCACCGAGAGAAAGTGGTCCATTTTGGGGAAGGGCATAAAATGTTTGTAGAGGCTTCCTAAAGGTCACTGGAGCAGATTGTTACAAAAAGTCCCCGAGGAAAGCAGGGGAAACGGCACAAGCAAAGGCAAAAAGGGGGGAAATATTGGTGGGCTTCTGCCTGCCGCGCCGGGGGAGCTGTACAGTGTATAAGGTGGAGGGCACGAAGGGTGAGACGGGGGAGACAGGCAGGGTACCAGCTGCTGAAGGGGTCATGCAGACATAAGACACTGCTATTTGGGGGTGACCAATCGAGCAAGAAGACAGAGTGGACAAATCCGCTGAAAACATGCCAGCCACAGCCCCGAAGCACATGCGTCCGAACAGAGCCATGTGCGAGCCCCACGCGTGTTCTTCCGGCACAAGCACACTGCCGTGTGTTCTAGCGTAGCGGTTCCTGTTTTCTTTTGCACGTGGTGTGCCTGGATGTCAAGCACTGGTGAACTGGGCAGGTGACTGCTGGAGACGATTTCTCCAAAGACGGTGAGAGGAGGACGAGTCTCCGACGGGGAAGAACAAGGGCCGGTGAGAGAGGGCAAGCCGGCGAGGGCATGCTGAGAAAGGCCGGGCCGGCCTGGGCACCGTGGAAACACGGCCCGCAGGGGTGTGCGTCTCCATCCTTGCCCGCCTGTTTCTGCTCTTCGCCTTCAGGCAGAGAAGGCTTCAGCCAGATTCCCTGCTGCCATTCTTATTTCCAGCCATTATCCGAGCCCTGGAAAATGGAGGCTCTCGGGCCCTGAGGACAGACCCTCACCCATCGGCACCGCGGGCGTCTCGGGAGCTGCAGAGCCGTTGTTGCAGAGTAGCCTCGACTGTTCCACTGCAGGACAGAAGCATCAGATCGCAAGCGCTTCAGCGATGGCGGGCGCCGTGTCAGCACTGAAGGGAAACCGCTGCGAGCCACAGCTTTGTCTTCCCTCAGCCAGGGCCGGCGGGCAGTGCGTGAGAGGGTGGCAAGGGCAGGCCTGGGCACTGGAGGCGGCTGTGTGGCCTGGGCAAGCCGCCGGAGCTCTCCAAGCCTCAGTTTCCTCAGTTACGAGAGGACGACGATAGCCTTTTCCTCAAAATCTTGCTGTGATAAAACCATCACTAGGAAAACATCCACCCAGGGCCTGGGACGTGGAAGGTGCTTAGTCAACGTTGGTTTCTCCTCTGACAGGACTTACGCACTCAGGAAACACCAGCAGCTTCTCTGGTTCTCTCTTAACGTCCCCTTGGTCTGCACAAGCTACTGTCTGTCTGGCTGTCCGTTAGCAACCCCAACCCCATTCGCAAGAAGACAGCCAGAGACAGACCATCAGATGACGGCCACTGGTCAGACGCCACGGCTCCTTCCTGAGCTAAACAGAACCACCATCCTCTCCGTGGACGTGAAGCGGACGGGAACTGCCCTCCATTCTTACTTCCTTACCCCACACGACGAGAGAACCCACGTTTGCTGTGTATTTCCCCATGGGGAAGTCACAAGCCCCACTGCTCTCAGAATGGATTCGTGAAACGTCTACAGACAAAGCCGTCTACATAAAGTATACTTTGTCACGAGTAGCAGCTACTTCTTATATTGAGGATTTTTCCCTACGAGTATTTAAGCCCAAACTAACAAAGGTAACTTCTCCTACATGTGAGGGCCATAAAGCGTGTCGATTTTTTTTTTTTTAAACAGAAGTCTGCTTGAAATAAGAGCTTACACAGATCAACGCCGAGCTGGTGTCTTTGAAGCAGGCACAGGAACCCCAGGGAGGGAAGAGTGGAACCCAAGGGGAAGGAGGACGCAGAACCAGAAGGCCCACTCCACCTGCTTCCACTCCTTGATGTTTGTTTACATCGCGGGTGACAACTTTGCCAATATTGTGCCCACAAACACTTCGTATATGTATGTACGCATCCCTATATATGATTCCTTTAGCTGTCTAATTCAGGTGGTTTTTCTTTTTTTTTCTGCCGGGGCCATTTGGAAAATGAGTATAATTTAAAGCATAAGCTCTCTGGAGACACAGACCACTAGCGGCTCCTGAATCCTGGGCAGTGTCTGCCCATCCATGTGGGTGGCAGTCTGGCAAGGTGTGTAGTAGCAAGTCCCATGCAGCCAGCCCCAGGTGGGTCTAAGGAAATGGTCAGTGACTCGTCTGTTTTTCTGGGGCCAGAAGCCAGGTGAGTGGTCTTCACGACCAGGCTGTAGGGCCCAGCCTCAGTGTAGAGCCACAAAGAAACACTCAGCTTTGGGGCAGAATAATCATATCTCCCTTGCTCTGCTGTCCACCAAAATGAAGGGCACTGGTAGCCATGGACAGAGGCATGTGAGGGTTCCTGGAGTTAAGAAATGCAGACAGGGGAATGGGAATGGTGAGGTGCTCTGGTGATGCCTCACCCAGGGGCCTCACCCCCAGGTGTCCAGCTGAGGACATCCACGGAGCTCATTTAAGTACTGGATCAGCTGGAAGAAAGCTCCAGACATAGATATCATTGCCAACTCTTAGGGAGTTTATAGTTGGTTTAAGAAATTTCAAACTAGGCCGGGCGTGGTGACTCACGCCTGTAATCCTAGCACTCTGGGAGGCCGAGGCAGGCAGATTGCTCGAGGTCAGGAGTTCGAAACCAGGCTGAGCAAGAGCGAGTCCCCGTCTCTACTATAAATAGAAAGAAATTAATTGGCCAACTAATATATACAGAAAAAATTAGCCGAAGGATCGCTTGAGCCCAGGAGTTTGAGGTTGCTGTGAGCTAGGCTGACGCCATGGCACTCACTCTAGCCTGGGCAACAAAGCGAGATTCTGTCTCAAAAAAAAAAAAAAAAAAAGAAATTTCAAACTAACTGTGAGGTTGAAAGAACAGTACAATGATCACCTATATCCTTTTCATCCAGGTTCACGAGTCATCAAATCCTGCCTCACCTGCTCTTGCCTGAACACGTGCACTCTCTCCCTCTCCTCCTCTTCCCAGGCCCCCAGGATTCTCAACTGTTTTTTGGTTTGCTTGGTTTTTGTTTTTGTTTTTTTGGTTTTTTTTTTGCTTTTACTGAACCATTTGGAAGTTTTAGACATTAGGAAAAATGACCCCTCAAACATCTTAGCATTCTCCTTCATAATCACATTACCACTATCACCTAGAGATTCCACACAGATATTACACTATCTAAAATGCAGCCCAAATCCGCATCTCCCCTACTGTCCCCCAAACGTCCTTTATGGTTGTTTTTGTTCTTCTGGACCAGGACCCAACCACGTGTTACAGATCGTCGGGTCTCTTTAGTCTCCTTTAATCAAGAACAGCCCCCTTGAATGCTTTTTTCGCGACCTTTTTTTTTTTCAAGAGTCTGGGCCGCTTATCGTGCAGAATCTGTCAGTGCCTGGATGTGTCTGGTGTCTCGGTGTGGTCCCCACACTGTCTTTCATGACTAGATTCAGGTTATGAGACTCTGGCCAGACCAGCTGATGGGTGATACTGTGTCCCTCCTATGACAGCACATCAGGAGGCCCGTCCCTTCAGTCTATGGCACTGGGGAGGCTGAGTGCCACGGACTGAACGCGTGTGTCCCCCTGCCTCGGATTCACATGCTGAAGCCCTAATCCCAGCGTGATGGTGTTTGCAGGGGGAGCCTTTGCCAGGTAACTGTGTCATGAGGATGGGGCTCTCATGAAGGAATCGGTGCTCTTGTAAGGACAAAAGGGAGTGTGCTTGCCCTCTGCTGTATGAAGACACAATGAGAAGACGGCCACCTGCAAACCAGGAAGAGGGCCATCACCAGACACCAGACTCCTCGTTAATTACAAACCAAAAAGGACACCTTTGCAGGGAGGCATCTGCTGAGAACACCTGAGCCAGGTGATCAAAGGCGGCATCGCCAACACAGACAGTCTGGGTGGACATGAGGACGGGCAGCTTGTCACTGGCACCCTCTCCCATCACAGACACATCAGCTACATCATTCTCTGTGCTCCTGATCTGGATCCAAATCCCACAGCCAAGATTTTATTTAGCAGAAATTACTTCCAACTAATACCTTTTCCTTTAAATAAGCAGCTCGGGCCCACTCCTCCTTGCTGGCAGCCCCAGACTGGTTATTATATCCCACAGCCTGCCTGCCATGGCAAAAGGCATCTGTACGAAGCTTTTAGGCAAAGATTGGGCTGCCTGCTGTGCCCTCCTTTCCCAGCAGGGACAGAGAAAGCCCACGGCCACTGTGCACCTCAGGTGGTGATGTCTGGGGTTCAGGTGAGGAGACGGATGCTGTGCTCTTGTTGAAAATGTGGCCACCTGGACCTTAAAATCTTTCCTGTTTGAAAAGAATGAACTTGGAACCTATATTGCATGGCTCCTAAGGATTGTGCAATCTGTAAACTGGGATGACTGTAGCCCTAATCCTTTGAAAATGGAAAGAAACAAATTTCCCTCCAGCCCTCCCCATCTCTCACTCGAAACTCCCCAAATCCTGGATAGTGCTCAGTTTCCCGAACATGCTATGTGTCTTTGCCTGGAATGCCCTCTCCTTCCCAGTCCTCTGGCTCCACTGCCACGTTCTATGTGAGGCTGTCACCTGCAGCTTCCTCAGGGTGGTTGAGATGCCCTTTTCCCAAGCTCCCCCTCCCGCTGCACTTCAAGAGACCCTAGTACACTGCCCTGGAATTGTTTTTGTCTTAATTGCCCCCAAAGACCAGACACCGCACGACAAAGTCCACGTCTTAATCACCTTAGCATCCCCGGCGCCTGGCAGAGAGCCAGAGACGTGCTCGATAAATGTACAATGAATGGGCAAATCAAAGAATGCATGATTGCTATATAGGGGCCGAGTTCCATTACCTCCATTCTGTTGCAAAGGCACCAGGATAAGGTGGAAGAACACACAGAGGGAATGTCACTATTTCACCACAATCGCATGACGGCAAGTCTCACTATCTGGGGTGGTGAGACAGACGCTGAATCAGGCAGGGCCCTGGCTGGTAGACCGAGGGGGGGACCCTACACTGCAAGGAGCCTCAGACCTTGGGAGAAGTTCCCCCTCCCCTAGGGAAGCTCGGTGTAGAGCTGCAATCTCTGAGCCAAATCAACAACCCCAAGTACTTGAGAAAATTAGGCTCTTCTTCAGAATAATCTGTTTGTGAAAGAGATGTGTTCCTGAAACAGCTGTAAAGCACATATATTTTTTCTATTTACTTACAAGATTAAATTGAAAATAGGTTCCCATGAGGCATTTTTTTTTTTTTTTTACCACTCCTCTAAACCAAGCAAAAAAAGCACACAAAAATGTAGAAAACCTATTAAAATCTCCTATCGGAAGAAAAAAAAAAAAAAAAAGACACCATTATAACATCAGCACCACTGCCCAAAGGCAAAAAATAAAAATACACCACTGGAGGCCTTTCCCATAAATACCCACCAGTCTAGGAAGAAAACTCATCTCTGACTTCAAAAGGGTGATTTCCATGCCAAAGCAGCACCCAGTTGGGAGTTTCTAAGTTACTTTTGGAATCATTTTCAACCTGAGCGACTCTCCACACAGGTAAAAACAGAGATTGGGCTAATCTAGCAATTAACACAGCTGCTCGGGGTTTAAGTGCATTTTCCAAGAAATCATTTGCACTCGGACCATAAACTCTGCTCGTTATGCCTTATTGTTTATATTTGCCTTCGCAAGAAAGCCAGGCTAATTCCCACTTCCTCCCCTGGATCTGAGCCCCCTTCCTTCTGCCTTCCACGTATCTACAACAGCCCTTCCTTCAGTCAGCTTCCCTGCAAGGGGATCCCTCTGTCCCTCCCCACCGCTGTTCCCGGTCCCATTCCCCACCCTAAGCACCTCCCGATGGTGTTGAAAGGAATTAGAAATGTATTACCCCAAAATGTATTCCTTTGACATATTTTGAGAAGGCTTCCATGAGCCTCTCAAAACTGTCCTTTTCAGGGGGTGGACCTGCATCTGCAGATAACGCAGCCAGATCTACCTTTCCCTGATCTAGAAAAGATTAACTGAGAGTCTGACACCTTTAGAGGTCGGAGAATAAACACTGACCATCTATCTAGTCCCTCTGAGGGCTGCTACCCGTAAGGTTTCATTACTAACGAGACCACCTTTGCTAGCTAGTCAAGCCTCCTCCCCTCTCTCCCTCCCCAAATCTGCTTTTCTGCTTTTGAGCCCCCATTCTTTAAAAACCTCTGTTAAAATAAGTCTGTGCAGCTTTTCTCTTATTAATCTGCTTGATTGTGAGTCGATTTGGGGGAAGTTTTCCCTTCGCCCCAACAGTGTAACCACGTGGTCACCATGCAATGTGGCACTGAATTATATATCTATGGACTTGGATTGTTCTTTATGCCCTTTCACATGTAACTTGTTGCTCCCCTGGTTCACAGTCCCATGTTTGGGCTTTCTGTAACTTCAAAGAACCCCGTGGAGCGCTGACTGTGGTTTCGGCAAATATTTATGGCTTCACTGTTTGCTGAAAAGGAGACTCTTTAATTAATAAAAGAGCCGTGGGACATTCACAGCCCCGGCATTGACAGCAAGGGCGTGAGAGCCAGTGCTGGGCTACTCTCTGCCCTGTAACCTGCAGCAAAGCCTCCCCTTCTCTCAGCTCCTCTGCTCATCTCGAAATTGAGGACAATTAAAGCACCTACTTCCTGAGATTGGAGAGTCAATGAACTACAAAAATAAATAAATAAAGAGCTCTGTGCAAAGAAAGGCCCAGTGCTGTGAACAGCAAGCACTCAATAAATGGCAGCTCTTGTTATCAAAAACAATCTCGGGCCTGAACTGTGTGTTTGGGAGGAGGTGCGGGAAGGTAATGGGGGGTGCGGAGGATGCCAGCTGTCACTGGCAGGTCCTGCTCCAAAGGGGCTGTGCTTAGTATCACTTGCAGTCCTTTTATACTGGAATTAGAGAAATCTGATGTCTTCTCTTTGGCTCTTTAAAACAATTCCGAGTGACTAACACAGGTAACCTGTTTTTCACAAATCTCTATCGGGTACTCTTTAAAAATGCGATTACCTTGAAACTGAAACTATGCCATGCAAGGGTGTTATAACACAGGGCTCTCTGGGTGAAGTGTGTACTCTGTACTCTTGTGACTTTTCGGAAAATCTTAAACTATTTTAAAAGTTTTAAAGATATGATTATTAATTATTTTCTTGAGTTTGACTTTCTATACTTAGGCTTGGATTCGCTTCACACCTGTAACGGTATTTTAAAAAAAGACTCCAATTCTTATTGATACTGTCATTAAAATATCTTCTATTTCCACCATTTAAATATTTAACCATCAAATTGACCATCTGTGTGACTTCAAAGGTTAGTTCACTTCTTTGTGCCTCATTTTCTTCATAATAAAGTAAGCGTGCTCACAGATTTAAGTTAGCTGTGTAAAGTACTGAGAAAGGGGCCCTTTTGTGCAAAGCAATCAGTAACTGTTATCTTCTGTTATCTGCTATGGTTGGAACCAGGGGTCCTCAAACTTTTTAAACAGGGGGCCAGTTCACTGTCCCTCAGACTGTTGGAGGGCCGTGGGAGAGTGTGGCGCACATTCCACACATGCGCACTGTGGGCCTGGGGCAAGTCGGCTGCTAAGCAGGACAGGCAGCGGAGGCAGAAACACCTGGCGGGCCAGATAAATGTCCTTGGCGGGCCACATGTGGCCCACGGGCTGTAGTTTGAGGACCCCTGGTCTGAACGCTGGTGTCACTTCATAATTCATAAATTGAAACTTAATCCCTGATGTGACAGTATTAGGAGGTGGGGCCTTCAGGAAATGATTAATGAGGGCTCTGCCCTCATGAATAGGATTAGTGCCCTTGGTAAGAGAGTTTGCTGAAAGCATGTTTGCTCCTTCTACTGAAACTGCCCTTCAATAACGGGGTACAAGGCAAGTGGTAAAGGCCTAGATACATAACAACAATGACAATGATCAGCAGCCATCCCCCTGTTTGCTACTCTATACTTGCCACTCCAGAGCCACACAGCTGGTGTCCATAAAGATTCTTACCTTTCTCCATAGATAACATCACCTTTTTGAAACCTAAAGGTAGTATTTAAGATATCTTCCAGGCCCTGCATTCCAGTGGATTGATTGGCCCACCTAGATGAGCGTCCCATACCAAGAAATCAACTCAACTGGAACTGTGACCCCAGGGACTGGAGCAACACAAGAGGGTGGCTTCTATATCCCTATAATTTTGTCCCAATTAACAAACCTAATTGCTTAATCCGTTGCCTGTCAAACTATCCTTAAAAACCCCATCTCCCAAGTTCTCAGGGAGGCAGATTTGAGAAGTTTCTCCCGTCTCCCCACTTAGAGTCTGTATTCAGAATACAGACTCTTTCTCCACCATAAAACCTGCTGACTCAGCACACTGGCTGCTGCGTGGGCAGCAGCACCACCATGTGAGGACACAGTCAAGGAGACACCCGCAAAGCAGACAGCAGCCTTCACTGGACACTGGATCTGCTGGTGTCTTCATCCTGATCCTCCCAGTCTCCGGAATGATGAGAAATAAACTCCTGTTATTTATAAATTGCCCAGTCTAAGGTAATTTGTTATAGTGGCCTGAACGGAATAAGACACTTCTATTGTGAAACTATAGCTGAATTCACATTCCTAGAGTAGAGCTTTATTGCTACAAAAATATTAAAACTAATTCTCAAGAGATCTGACCGAGATGGTTACTGTAGGTTACACTGGTTGGTTTCCATGTGTACAAAACTCCATGCCCAACTCACTGAAATATAGTCCCTCACGATGATTCTACAACCGAGAGTCAAGTTCAACTCCTGACAACAGTGGAGCCATGAGCATGACATGAGCTCTGGCATGATGGAACTTGGCCTCCCTCTGCTGCCTGTGTACTTTGTGCCACCCGGCTAGGGCATCTGTGCCCCTCTGTGCGGCTTTACATCTGCAAGGCTTGAGGGGCTAAAGAAGAGACTGGAAGACTCAGGCAGCACCATGTGGTTGCTGCTTTTATTAGGGAGGAAGGCAAGCGGCAAGTCCAGCATGCACAGTGTGGGTTTTGCTTTACACCGGAACACGGCAAATGCAAGCTAAACATTTAATAACTCTGTCCAGGCATCCTTGTCTTATGGTGAGCCACCTGGTGCCACATGTTAACCTCATAATTAAACTGTGACTATTCACCTGTGATGTCTAGTCTACTGCCAGCAATGGCAGCTATGGAAATAAAGAAAAAGCATAGAAATGTTTGGCCGACAGGCATTCCACTTCACGCTTCTCAATCCCTTACCACCTACTGAGACTATGTTTTATGGTAATTTTCTCCAAACTGCATGCTCCCCATTCCCAGTAAGTGGTTTTGACAATGCAGGAACCTCAGTGGACAAGAGAGAGGAACAAGAGTAAGGCTGTCACGTTGCAAATGTTCTCATGGCCAAGCTGGTGACCCAAGCTGAGTAGCACCGCTCCCTTGAGGCAGAGAATGTCGGTGCCCGGTCAGAGTGGCCCTGGCTGCCGGCAGAGACGAGGGCGCCGTGGACGGCATCTACAGCACCAGCCCTGTCAAAGGGAAATGCAGGGGACAGCCACAGCCCCACGTGCAAGGGAGCGGCCAGCGGGATGCGGAGGAAATAAAGGAACTTCTCTAAAACACAAAAAATCAAGAGGGATTCTGGTCTATGACATGGATTCCATTCCCAATTCCATCTGCACCATTCGCTATAATTGGCTTGTTTCCTAAGTTATCCAGAGACAAACCGCATCCCCTCTCCCAGCAATAGCTCAGAATCCTTCGTTTTGGATTTCCCTGTATTCTTACCTGGGAGGACAGCCCTGGGTAGAACATTTGCTTAGTTTTCAAAGGGAAAAAAAAATGTGAGGATGTTTCCAAAAGCAAGTATCTCTCAAACGCTCCCCTCCCCTTTTTTCTTCAACAGATCCTTCCAGCCTTTCTTCTATCTTCTGTCACCCACAAATAAATAACATTAGAGTCCTTCTGTCCATGGTCATGAAAGCTTCCGATTCCTAAGTACAAACGGGTGAGAACGAATGCCCCTGTCGAGAGCGTGGTAGGTGGCTGGTCCACAAGGGAGCCCCATGAGCGGGGAGACAAGGCTGAGTCTGAGCGTAAACCGTAAATCATTGTGAAGTAGGTCATGGCACAGAGAGGCCAAGTCATCCTGAGGACACAGGATGGGGCCTGGGACCGGCTGGCTCCAGGATGACTTTGTTGTACCGAGGCACCTAAGGCGGGTTTGGTGGGAGAGCCAGGCTGTGGTAGAACTCAGCCAGACTCAGACCCGGGAGGGAATTCAGTCCCAGGGCCGGCTCTTTGGGGGTGGGGGGGGGGGTGATAATTACCAGCACGGGATCTGGAGTCAAATGCCTCGATTGCAATCCCGGCTCCTCACTTAATAACTGTGACACTGCAAGTTCCCGATCTCTCTGGGCCTCAGTTTCCTCTTTTGGAAAATGAGGCGAATAATCCTAACTATTTTCCAGAACAGTTGTGAGGACAAAACAATCAATCTATGTGAAGTTCCTGGCACCGCACCTGACACAGAGGAAGCACAGGCACGCGATGGCAGTCGCTATGGTGCATTTATCAGGCTGTCGAAGCCTGATGCCACCGAACACCTGGATCATCCATCCATCGCCTCCCCTCGCCCCAGTTCTGCTCTCTCCAGCAGCATTCTGACTGATTGGCTTCCCTGTTCCCCCCATCACTGGGAGGAAAATACACTGGCCATGCTGTCAAAATAGCCCAGACCACAGGGTGGTTGTGACTTTGTATGACATTGAGTATTTGGCAATGCAGGTATACACACCGGCCTCCTGGGGGATCCTCTAATGCACATCCGCGGGGCTCAGAGGCCGTGATGGTTCCACCTCCAGCCCAGCCCCCACTTCAGCTGGCCCTTCGTCCCCATGTCCGTCCACGCTGCCGCTCCTGGACAAGCGTGCCTTACCCGTGACGTGAAGCTTTTCATCGGTGACCTCAGCCTTCAGGTAAATCCGCCCCCTCTTCTCCGTGTGATCCATTCCACAGAGGCTGGGGACGTTGATTACGCACTGCTTGTGAACATTCATGTCGCAGGCTGTGAATCAGGGAAGCAAAGGGCGAGATGAGCATATGGACTCCAGCCGTCACTCCCTCAGTGTTTTGGTGAAAGAGCAGAAGTGAAAACGAGTTACCCCCCTAACTCAATACTTTGTTATAATGTTTTTGGTGACATAAAGAACTGCTAGCAGATGTCCCTACAGTACAAGCTTGATGTGAGTGACAATATCCCTAAAATACCCACACCATACTGGTTCAGTCTTAAACCGAAGCAAACTACCCCGGGTTGGCCCTCAGGGACTGTTTCAAATATTAAAAACAGTATACAAAATTCACACAGGTAACTGTGTACAGAGCTCGGACTAATTAATATTTTATGCACAGAGGCGGAAAATATGCACATTTTAAAAACAAAGGATACTTTCTGCCAAAGAATTCCTTATGCCTTTCTGAGCTCACCACTGAGAAAGAGTAAAAAAAAAAAAAACCCTGTGGGTTGAGTATAGGAAATTCATAAAATTTCCCTTTCCTCGGCTAACCCTGTATTTTCAAGAAGGTTTCAGTACGTTGCCTTTGTTTTGGTTTTCCTTCCCAAAGAACTTGTGTTTGATATTTTAAACTTGTCTTCAAATATTTAAATAATATTCCAAGTAAAACAAATACACGCCCGGCATGATAAGCCATTCCTTACGGCTGACATCACGTGGGCGAGGCGGGGGAGGATAAAAAAAGATCAGTCTTGTTGCAATGAACCAAGGAAACCCTGAAAAGAATCCTGTGCACTGGATATAAACAGAAGTCTGTGTGTGTGTGTTCCCAGCCCTGTCGTCCTTGCACCTTCATGCTTCCAGGAGGAGGGACGGCCACCACCGGCAGCAAATCCTGGCCGGGAGGGCAATGAGATCATTCTGCAACCTTCGAGGTGGAGACTTCCTACCCATTCCATCGTGAATGTTTAATTTTAACATGGAGAAGTAAATTGCAAAAAGCATCATGAATAATGTATATTTGCTGTGATTAAACACTGAAAGCAGGATAATGGACACGGCAAGGAAAAAGCAATGAGCTGATTCACAGATGTGGATTGTGTTGGGCTTCTATTTCCAAAGTTAATTGTTCAAAATCCTGTACCTTCATTTAGCCAATAGGAGGGGCTCTTGAAAAGTTGTGTTATGCATATAACTTATGTTAAGTAAGTCTTATCTTTATGAGTCTGGGCACAATTTGCAATTTAATAAAGGCAAGAAATGCCAGAGCCTCTGGAAAGTATGTGGGCAATGGGGGTTGGGGGGAAGGTGGGAGGTGAAAGGTAACTGGGTTGTGCTCTCGTCTCAGCTCCACTGTTAACTGCCTTTTATAGCTTGAGAACTCATCTGCTCTCTTCTGGTTCCATTTCCTACCCTACAGATTAAGAGGTTGGCCTACACATGTTATTGCTAACACCTCTCACCCCTACTGCTAAGAGGAATTACCTACTGCATCAATCCCCCAACCCTTTTGGCACCAGGGACTGGTTTCATGGAAGACAATTTTTTCATGGATGGGGGGGGGGTATGGTTTCAGGATGATTCAAGCACATTACATTTATTGTATGGTTAAACCTCCCTGCTAATGATAATCTGTATTTGCAGCTGCTCCCCAGCGCTAGTAGCACTGCCTCAGCTCCACACAGATCATCAGGCATCAGATTCTCATAAGGAATGTGCAACCTAGATCCCTGGCATGCACGGTTTACAGTAGGGGTCGTGCTCCTATAACAATCCAATGCTACTGCTGATCTGACAGGTAGAGCTTATGCGGTGATGGGAGCGATGGGGAGTGGCTAGAAATACAGATGAAGCTCTGCTTGCTCACCCTCCTGGCTGTGCAGCCTGGTTCCTAACAGGCCACTGACTAGTACCGGTCTGCAGCCAGGAGCGTGGGGACCACAGCTCTATAGACAGGACTGCAACTGTACAACACGTAAGGGCCCAGGAAGAGGCTGCTTCTCCACGGGAGTTAATGTAGGGGCTGGGGTCCTGGTACCCATTTGCTAGTTCTCCTCTTCCTCCCAGGAAGGAACAGGGGGACAGCCCCAGAAGCCCTAAGACCCCAAGGAGGAGTTTAAAACAAAACAAAACAGTACTAGGTCAGGTCAGTTGTTTTCAACATTTTTTAGTAGTGGAAGCTGTTTTTCAAATAAAATCTAAAGCAGAATCCTAATATATAAACCAGATGAGTGTTATTTTATTAGCATAAACTCAGTTAATAAATTAAAATTTATACCCTGTACTTATTATAAAGACATTCAAGGATCACCAGGAAAGCCCTCTGATCCGAACACAACTCTGAAACCAGCTGTTAGGGATGTTAGTTGTTGTCTCAGGCCAGCCTCCACATCTCGTTTCTGGATTTTGTTGAAGTTGTTTGGCGTCCAAAACTCCTGATTCATACGGAAGAGCCTATGCAAACAGGTATGGTGTTTACCGGCACACTTCACACTCCCGGCAGACTCGTCCGTGAAGTGGCTGTGGCAAGAGAAACCTGATTCCAAGTTCTGCCCAGCCCGAGAAGCTGGCAATGTAACCTTTCCAGAGTCCTAACGCCGTCAATGTTGGGTACGAAACACATTCGAATGTTCATTTGTGTTCCAAGTTTCCAAACCTTTAAAAGTTATTTACAAATGCACTTGGAATCAGCCCTCGCAGAGCCCCTGAAAACCACGTCTTTGGAATCCTAGGGTTTCCTGAAGCACAGACGGCTACTGGCCTGGATGGTAACAAAGGTTTTGTTAAGTTGTTCAACTGTACAACTGTGTAAAGTGAAGAACCCGTATGTTCTGAGAAACTCTGCACCTCCTCTATAAGGTTCAAATGCATTGATTTTTATATACTGTGCTTGCTCCATGTAGAATACAAACACAAAGCTTGTGGCCATTATAGTCGTTATTCATGAATGACAATATGCGTAAGTTTCCAAATGCCTCCCTGTCTATTATAGTTTTTATAATAGACAAGCTCGGTAATTACCTTTTCATGTCCTAAAAGCACACACTTTCATTTAAACAAACAGCCTGGAGAATCTGATAATTTAAGAATTATCGAAGCAAAGAGTTTTCATAGATGTTTTTCTTTCCTTTCTTCCTGGTGTTTGGTAGAGACGCACACAGAACAAAGTGGGCTAATGTCTTCCCTGCCAGTGTTCCTCAACGATTGCCCCTTGGAACTGGACTGATACAAATTTGATCTGTCCATAAACACGCAGGGTGAATGAACTGAAGTAAGATGCTATTTATGTTCACTTTGGTTTTAGTTTTAAGGAGAGCCTACTGGATTTTTCCACAGTCTACCCACTAATTAGAGACAAGGAAGATAATGACTACGGTTGCTTAGCTTATTTTGAAGCCTAACCAAATGTGGAATCTGGAGGTGGGAGTCTTCTCTGGGCTGTGACCAGCCTGTAGTTTACAGTGATCGAAGATTTCTACCACTAAAAATACATATATATATATATATTATATATATATATATATATATATATATTATATATATATATATGCAACAGCACCCACCAACTTCATTTATAAATTGAGGCTTTTTTTGGTCTGTTCATAATCAGTCAATTAAGTAGTTTAATAAACCAGAACTTCAACAGTGGAAGATTCTACCCTTTTTCCGTCTGGTATATATCTGAATTCATTCTATTGACGAGTAGGTGCTGGAAAGTTACTGAACCTTCGGCGCTCAGTAAACCCTGGCCATGAGGTGTGGAGCCTCGCTGTGAACTGGAAAAGAAAACTTACTTACTGTCACATTTCATCCCCTGATGGATAAGTCCATACAGCAGTGACCCGCAGTGATCACAGAAGGTGGGGCTCCCATAGGTGTGGATTTTGAACTTGTGCTTGCTCCTGGGGTCCTGGGAAGAGAAGAAGCACAATGCTCATGCTGGTCAAGGAAAGGCCACGTTTCTGACGAAGCCAAGCTCAGGCCCTGCCAGTGCTACTGCCACCGCCATATCAAGGCTCAGTAACAGCAGACTGTTCTTTGGATTCCCACAACAGGTGGAAGTGACTCTGGAGTCACTGGTGGGTTCAGATTCCAGCCCTGCTACCCCTCCCAGAAGCATGGCCTTCAACAAATTCTTTATCCTTTCTGCCTCATCTGTAAACTGAGACATTAACAGCACCTGTCTTATGTGGTTGTTATAAGGACAAAATGGGTGAATCCTTGTAAAATGCTTAGAATACCACCTTAAGGCGGGTAGGTGCCATGCAGAAAGAGCAGGTAACCTTTGCTTCTGGGGCCTCCATTTTCCAATATGTATGAGGAGAAGGTGGCTAGCTAACAGATCTGTATGTTCTATCCGAACTGCAGAACAATTTCACACTTGACATGTACATAAAGAGGACCCATCCTTAATAAAACTTTTCCTCCCATATCAGTCTTTGTGGCCTGAGCAGCTGTCAACACAGAGCTGCCATCAACTGAATCAGGAAAGGCCACAGAAGAGCAAGGTTTGGGGAAGGGCAGGCGGTCCAGAGCTCTGTGTTAGGCATGTTAAGCTTGAGCTACCCTTCAGCGGTCCAGTGCAAATGCAGAGAGACACAGGGAAGGATATTCTTGGCTTGTGACTTTCGAAGGCCCCGGGTGCTGGTGATTTAAAGGAATTCCAAAGGTGATTTTGACGTTATAAGGTAATCCACCTTTTGATTGACTTTGGAACCTAAAACCTAAGCCATATAGATGCCAATGAGTTATTGTGATTACTTTCTAAAGACACAGATTTGAAAATTCTGAAATATTTCAATCACACGGAGAAGTATAAAGGATAGTAAGCCAAACAGGTATGCACCATCCAAATTAGATAAAAAGTGAGCATTTCTCCCTATTTTTCACTGTACAATTAATCTTCCTTTTACAGAGATGTTAATGACCTTCCCAAAGTCACACAGCCCTGGGATTTGACCAACACAGGAGTCTCACCCCAGGAGTATGGCCCTGGGCACAGCATTCAAGTCACCTGGGGCTTGTTGGAAATGCAAACTATTTAGCCCTTTCCCAGACCAAGTGAATCAGAAACCCTGGGGCGGGACCTCCCGGCCTGTGTTTTAACAGGCCCTGCAGGTCATTCTAAGGCTGGCAGCTGCTGTAAAACAAGAGAGCTTCCTGTCACTCAACAGCGGTTTAGAAAGCACCTCCAGGTGCTGGGTGAATCCACGTGTAGATGATTAACAACAGTCTTGAGGGCAGGTCACCAGTTTACCTCCTACGAGTCTCTCTCAGGGCAGGAAAAACCAACATCTTCCTTAAGAGATTGTTTTTCACAGAAAGGAGCCGTGACTACGGTCTGCAGACATCCAACTGCTGAAGACGTCCACCAATGACCCCGACAGCCCAGGACACTCGGCAGAATGCTGAGGGGGCGGGCCGGCATTAGCACCAATCACAAGCGCCCACAGTGACAGGAAAGGTTGTGTCCTACAACGTGGAGGGCAGAGAACACGCTAGGGGAAAGGAGGCAGCCAGTTTTCCCTGCAGAAACGAGGCATCCACAACTGGCACTGAGCAAATCAAGAACGGCAGCTCGCACAGAGCCCTGTGGAGCATGCGCGTGCCGGGAGGCCCCAGGGAGGCTTGGTTGTCACACAGATCTCTACTGACATGGCACACAGGCAACTTGCTTCACTTTTCAGGAAAACCTAAGCCTTACTCATCCAACAGCCATATGGCATCTTCAGGCTCCAACTGTTTGAAGGTGTAGGAAGAGGAAACCATCGCTTCCACCTCCCGTCCAAGTCTGGAGAGCCCCCAAGTCTCAGAGTCTTCACACCCCAAAATCACACACGGGGACAAGGATCCTGTATAATCCTATGAATTACAAAGATAGTGACGATGATAACACCACTGCCTGTTTGTTGATTGTCAAATGCGTGCAGGTGCTTTACAATAAATCTCTGTTTAGAATAAGAGTTTCCTGTAGAAAGAGCACTTCCCAGACCTGCATCTGACCCCAGCCCTGACACAAACCCTGCGACCAGAAATAAAACTAGCCTGCCTATGTCATGGGTTGGGAGCGAGGCTCAACTCAGGAAGCCTATGAGAAAGGTTTTGCAACCTGAAAATCCCCAAAGAGAAGAGACTGTTGTTATTATTTTATCCCGGGAAGTAAAGTTCAAGGTGCCCACTATTTCCCCAAAATACTTCTGGTGACTTGAGCCCGAATGGGAAGGAACAGGACACTAAACAGCTTCAGCCCTGCAGGCGGTCAGAGGGGAGGCCAAGCTGGCAGCAGGCAGGGGATTTCCTCTCCAGTCCCGTGCCTCCTGTCCTCTACACTCCATGGCTGGACTTTCGGGACAGGTGGCGTTTTGGGAAACTGTCAACCCAAACCACCGCCTGCGCTGTCTGCACCGCAGACATGCAGTGCAGGAGCAGAGTTTCTAGTCTAATTAATCTCACCTAGTCTGACAGAAGAAACCACGGTGTTGGCTAAGGAGCTGTGACTCATGGTTTGCAGAGAACTCCTCCTCCTTAAAAACTCCCCAGGCTCTGTGTTTCCACCCATAGCCACTAAACAACCATGCATTTTACTTCTTTGGGCCCTGACTTCCTCATCTGGAACCCGAAGGTGTTGGGTTGGATCAACATTTTTGAAATGGTATTTTCAAAGAGCCCTGCTCTTTCAGGAGGTGCCTGGGGCTGCTGAGGAGGGAGGTGGGAGAAGGCAAGAGAGAAAGACGACTGCTAAAATTAAAGTGGAAAACAACTGGACTAGATCATCTCTTTGATTCCATTTTGCTTAAAAAAAACTTTTTAAATTTGAAATAATTTAAGACTCACAAGAATGCACAAAAATAGTACAGACTGTTCCTGCATACTCTTCATGCAGCTTCCCCAGTGATAACATCTTACATAACCATGGCACATTTGCAAAACCAGGACGCGGACATTGCTACAGTACCACCAACTACACTATAGGCTTTAGGGTTTCACCGCATTTTTACATGCATAATTCTAATGCAAGTATTTTTATTGTACAACTTATGAGTTAAATATACTGTTTACTGAGCAGAGAACATAGTAATATTTGCTTTTTAAATACCACTAACTCGAAGTAGAACGGCACCAAAGGAACATCTGTTACTTCTTTATTAAACATATAACCTGCTGGATCTCATGTTCAGGAGTCGTGGGAGGATAAGTCTAAAGATTTATCTGCAAAGCAGAATTAGGATGCTTTTCTCTAAGTAAAGGAAACGGGATGTTTCCAAACCTCTGTGACCTGCTTTTCAAAACAAAATCATTTTGAGGCACAGGTTGACTAGGGGTTGATTGAAAGTGTGGTGCTAGCATGGGTCACAGGAGATTGACAGGTGGGTAAGGTCTGGCGCTTCCAGGTGATGCTTGTAACCTGGATGGAAAGACAAGCAACAGAATGTCAAAGCATGTGCTGTCTCCTGCTGCCTTGAGAGGTTTCAGGATAGTTGCTAAGTGAATCATGCAAACAGTGACTCCGGGGGTGTATATGGAGAGGAGCTGGGCCCTGGAGGAGGAGCTGAATCTTAGCGGTCCTCAGGTCCAAGTCTCATGGTCCTCAGGTTTGAGAAGCTCAGGATTCTTTCGTACATCTATAGACCCTGACATCCAATCCTTCACTTGGGTGAGCCCAGGTGGCACCCCAGGGTCCCTCATCTGTGCCTTCACGTTGCCTGTTCCCTCCACCTGCCATAACCACCTCATGCTAAGACTTCACCTGCTGAGATACCTAACAAGTCAATATTGAAGGCTCCTTCTCTAGGAAGTCTCTCCATATGTCAGTACCAGATACAATTTTTCTTCTACATGTGACCTGCTGAAGCATTTTTACTTCTTTTATAATATAAGGCATTTACCATATTCTGCCACTTATGATAATTATGGTTCTTCCTACCTCCCCTACCATTTTTCCATCATGTATCTCACATGCACACAGAGAACTGACATGACTGTTTAACAGAGAGGAAAAAGAGGTCCTAAAGGATACCGCTGAATTAGTGACTGTGCCAGACCAAGGATAAGCATTAAGTTTTAAGTATTAACTTTACCTCTGAGCTTCCTGGAAACCAAAGCAAAAAGGGGAAAGAGACAATAATAGGTTCCTCTGGGACTACAAGGCTACCTGAACGCAGAAGTCTGTCTTTGTAACTTCTGAAATCATTTTGTCTCATCCATGGTAAACCTTCAATAAATGCATATGAAACCAACTACCAAATCCTTAACAAAGCACATTCTTATCACTGTGTATCTGAGGGTCCTAGACAAAGTTATCCCACAGATAAGTTATAGCAAGTCTGGCCACACTTAGCGCTACAAAGAAATGGCTGGTGCACAGCAAGTCTTCCCTATTACCAAGTCAATAACATTCTCCTTTTTTAGTGAAACACACGACATAAATCTTCCTTTTCACTTCTCTAGGCACTGGCAGCCTCTCATTAAGTGGAGAGTGAAACCTGCTGTCACATGTCACAAGCCTGACATTATATTATAATGAAAGGGGAAAACATACAACTCAGATACTTCTGCCATATACGAAGTTGGAGGAAAAAAAAAAAATGAAAGCTTTGAGTAAATCTCTTTTCAGAGGCACAAATGAGGTCTAGCCCGCAAATCTAAATCTAGACCTCTTAGGAAAAAACAACAAATGAAAAATTCGAGCTCTACTGAAAGCATCTGCTAGCCTGTTTCTAATTTCTTAGTTTTATAATACAGCAGCTTAATTAGCCTTCCTTGGAAACATTTCTCAACATTTCTACCGAGACTTTTCAGAGTCTTTTCTTTATCATCGTCATCGTTACCACCATCGTTTCCCAATGTGTTAAAATAAACCCATGGACCTACATGGCACAGAATTTTGATGCTGACGGGGCTTTAGGTTTCCTAGATGCATTCTTGTTGCGTTATCTGTAACCACCTGGATGGCATATTCTAGGTAAGTTTGCCATCACCATCTCCAAGGACAGGGACTAATGTAGCAATGTGCCACAGTGAAACCTCTAGAGGAGTTAAGGCTCCCTGCACACCAGGAAGTAGGCGACCACGACCAGTGATGTTTTCTGATGAGGATGCTTATATTTGAACAGACATCACTTCGCATTTCCTTTTAATGTGATGAGTAAAATAATGGCAGCGTTTTGGCTAGAGGGCATCCTGGCTTGAATTTTCCACCCATATTTGAATGCCTCTGAAATGCCCCACAGGTTTCTCTCAAAGGACCAGAATGTCTGTCACTGAGGACTGGGGCTCAGGCTTTCAGTTTCTGGGAGAGACTGTTTTTAACTGATTAGTGAAGCTCTGGCGTGAGACTTCCTCGAGCGCCCAGGACAGTGTGGGTCTCTCAAGATGCTCCCTGTAAATACCAAGGAAAATTCTCCGCTTTCACCATCTGATGTGTTCTCATGATTCACGCTCGGAAACTAAGCCTGAGTCTAAATATCACCCACGTGCCGACTACATAAGAAACACCGAAAACACTGCTCCAAGGGCAAAGCTAGCATCCTTTCTGTGATCTTAAATTTCTTGGGAAGCAGTTTTATTTTTAACTCTTGATATAAAAAAATGGCTATTTTTAAATTTTTTGTTAACGTGAGAGAATTACCAAAACTAGGCCATATGAGCAGGGTGATTTTATGTAACTTGGGTATGACTGCAATTATTACATTGTGTATCATGTGCTAATAAACAAGACTCCCTGGGTGGGTCCTTCTCAGGCTGCCGGATCAGCCTGGCCACTCATGCGCTTTGCCTTAGGTCTTGTCGAATGGTGCCTGTTCTGAGAAAGAGTGAAGGAACTTCCACGTCTGGTGACAGTAACAAATTTTTGATCTGTAATATAACCTCAGTTTATTCTGATGAGTAACGTTCCATCTTTACAGTTGGACTAACTTGTCAAATCAGGCTTTGCTAGAATTCTTATGAGTCCTTTGCCCAGCTATGTGAGATAAGCTGTAATAAGTAAATGTGAAGCAACAGACTCTTAAAAAGCATTCTAGATAAAATCTCTACCAGCAAGGCAATACTTAATGGACTATATTAAAAATTTATACTATGGAATACTACACAGCAGTTACATCAAATGAACTAGATCTTTCTGTGACAACACAGACAGATCTAGGAGATATACTGTCCAATGAAAACAGCAAGTCACAAAATGGAACATAAAATATAATGTTTATGTAAAAAATATAAACAAAAATACTCCTCCCTGAACAGAAATATAGCTTTTCTCCAGATAGGTAAAATGTCTCTGTGGCAACAGACCAGGTTTAGAAAAGAAAGTAAAAGGAGACCTTTACCATTATCTGAAAAGATGTAAGTTGAAAAATGACTTCATACATATGTAATCCAAATTACCATGATGCCTCGCTGAATACACTGGTTCTATTTCAGCTGGTTCCTGACATGCTGTTAGAGATAGAGCCTGTGCATACTGGAGGAACTGAGGCACAACTATGATGCATCTCATCGCAGATGGGTACTTCTTTGTGGGGATGGAATAGTCCTGTGTCAGGACTATAAGTGTGACACAATTTCATAGCTATTATGTGCGCTCACTGTGCGTGTAGGTGTGTATAGGTCTAGGAAATTGTGTCAGTTGTGTCACGTTTATAGTCATGACACAGGGCTGTTCCATCCCCACAAAGAAGTACCAATGCTATTCCCATTATATCACACCCTCCCCACCCCTAATCCCTGGCAAGCACCGATACAGCCTCTATTAAAGTTTGATAGCATTTTTAAGCACCCAATAACGTTTATGCTAAATACAGATTTGCTAGGCTCTAATGCCATAGTTTAAAAGGAAAACAAAATTGTTAGGGATACAAGCAGCATCTTGAAGGCTGACTTTTATGCCTCGCTGTAATGTCGGAAGACTCCTCAGCAGCTGGTAATTGTTCACCTGATTAAACACACAGAGGAGGCAGAAGGTATAACCCTGTTTTTGTTTTTTTTTGACCACAAAGTCCAAGTAGGCAAGATTCTTTCTTTATGGACCTCTGATCTTTATGCAGATTGGTCATTACTCCCAGAAGATACTTCTCAAACAGCAGCCCTCTCGCCCCCAGCCATGCTAAGGGAATTTTACCCCCTGATATTCAATGATCTTCTTGATTATAAGCTCATTTTTTTTTTTTAAAAAATGTGCATCTTATGGTAAAATATTATTCTAGTCACTTGTTATTCATTTTCAATAGTTTAGTCACATCACATGTTCTTTTACATAGGCAAAATATTCATTGTAACAAAACTGGAAAATAATTAGAAATTTTCTTATAAATTACAAAATTTGTAAAAAAAAATATAGTTAAGTAGAAAGAAACATGATACATTAACATTTTGGTATATTTCATTCTAGAATGATGGGTAGAAGGAAGGAGGGAAGGGTTGCTCTGTAGCTTTTTCCGTTGTTGTTTTTAACCTAACAGTTCATCTTAAACATCTATCAATGTCATTAAATACGCAGCAGTATCACATCTTACTGTATGATATTTCATCATATGGATGTACCATAATTGCTTTAACCAATCTCCAATTCCTAAACATTTAGGTTATTTCTAATTTTTCCACACACCATCCAAGTGTCTTATCAGTTCCTTAGGATAAAAAGCCAGAAGTGGAAATCTTGAGCCAAAGAGATGAACAAAAAATATTCAATTTAAAAGCTGCCCATCCATTATAAGGCAGGGGTCTGTTTTTGATCAAGCCGCTCTGGTTGCGCTGGAAGCTTGCTGAGCCTTCTGGATAAGCTTGCAAGTAACCAATTTTCTATCTTAGCTAAAAAGTGGTATGTTAACTCTCGGTTTTTCTTGATTTTTGTTAGGTTTGGGCATCTGCCATGAGTTAGGCTTCTCCCATCTGCTCAGTGACCACTCAAAGCCTCCTCAGATGTATGGCTGACATTTTCCCCTCTCCAATGGCAGCAAGCAGCTCACCTCTCAGTTGGTTTTTTTATTGATACCGTCAGTCCTTTTCTAAAACTGGGAACTGAGACAGTGAAGGTTTGATCATGGTTGTGGGTAGCGAATCTCCAACCATTTGTTAGTTAAGGATGGCTGGTGAGATGCCATACGGCAGCAGAACATCTTACAAATTAAATACACACACACACACACACACACACTCTTCTGGCCTGCTATAAGTGTCTTTGGCACTTAGTTTTAATATTGATGCCCCGGATTACATGTTATAGATGTGACTGAGTAAGAGATCCCTCTACCTTGGCCTCCAGTTGTGAAAAACGCTGTCTGTCACAGCACCATTGTACTGTCCTGTAGCATCTGCCTCTTCTGCGTCTAACTTTGCACTGCCCTTCCTCATTTTTGTCCCAGCATCTCTGCACCTGGTTGTGGGCTGGTGCTCGTAGAACATGCAAAAGTATCAAACTTATGTATTCCTTCCTCTCTCACTCCCTTTTTTTAATAAACACTTGGAGGCAACACCAATGCACTCTCCTCCAGCTGTGACTTTAAGTGCATCCTAAGCAATGCCTCCCAGAACCCAACTTAAAAAATGATACAAATAGTACTTGTTGAGACACCCCCCGCCACCAGGATGGCATTGGAGACCTCCAGTCCTACATCTTAACTCCCTGGCATGATTAGCTCAGCTCTTAGAAAAATTTGAAGTAGCAGAAACCTACTGTGCACATTTGAAATGCTTTTTTTTTATTAAGTAAAACAAATACCTAACAAAAATATTGCTGTGAATATGCTAATATCTCTACATGTAGCAAACAATTGTGTTAAAGGCAGAAATTCAGAGCCGTTTGCCACGACACATGTCTAGTCTTTAGTGCTTACTTCTTCCCTCTGCAATAAGGCACATTCCGGTATTGGGATAAATGGTGACACATAGTATAGATGCCTAAACTTTTGTTTTTTTTAAATAACTCAAACAGATGTAGAGTAGAAGGCTACTTCCCCCTGAGAACAGAGGGGGAAAAAAAAGATAAGAGAGATGTAAAGCAGCAGCCTATCACAATATGGAAATAAATGACAATGGTCTCTTCCCTCCATAGTCGCTCTAGATTTTCCTTCCTACTATTGCAAATATGGCCAAGCTGGAGCAGAGAGACAGATACCCTTTAATTCCACTAGAGGGGAATAGAATGACATCGAGGGACGCAGGTCAAAGAGTTTTAAAGTTTGTCACCGGCAGAGTAGAAAGGAACCCTGCTGTCACTGCAGGGTTTGTATTTGGCGAATTTGTGTTTTGGAGTGAGCATCTCCCTCTCCTTTAAAACAGTCTACTCCAAAGGACCTAAATCAGGCTGAAGTCTTATTCAGCCCCTATGAAATGTGCAATTCAAACACCGTATTCTTTCTGGAAGGTGATTTTTCTATTATTTGTTGTCAAACCTACAGCATCTGACAGCCAAACCAATGTAATATCACAAAGAACTTAATTGGTATCCATAAGTGGATATGTTCTGTACAAATAGAAATTTCAACAGCAAGGTAGTTTGTAATATCAAACACCATGGGAGACTGTCTCATGATCTACAGAAAGATGAAGGATTCGTTCATCAGGAAAATTAATGATCCAGCTTGGTGCTGTCCAATAGAACCTTCTGCAATGATGGAAAAGTTTTACATCCTCACTGTTCCACAGGGTAGTCACGAGCTACCTCTGCCTACTGAGCCCTTTTTTTTTTTTTTTTTTTTTTTTGAGACAGAGTCTTGCTTTGTTGCCCAGGCTAGAGTGAGTGCCGTGGCGTCAGCCTAGCTCACAGCAACCTCAAACTCCTGGGCTCAAGCGATCCTTCTGCCTCAGCCTCCCGAGTAGCTGGGACTACAGGCATGCGCCACCATGCCCGGCTAATTATTTTCTATATATATTAGGTGGCCAATTAATTTCTTTCTATTTATAGTAGAGATAGGGTCTCGCTCTTGCTCAGGCTGGTTTCGAACTCCTGACCTCGAGCAATCCGCCTGCCTCGGCTTCCCAGAGTGCTAGGTTTACAGGCATGAGGCATCGTGCCCGGCCTCCTTTTTTTTCTTGCTCCTCCCCAAAACTACCATGATGGTGGAGACAGACTGGGAGAGCGTTTCAGACTCTAGTGATAACTGGCCAAGAAGGACTGTTAATAGGGTTGGGTATCTCCCCTGCACTGGCCCTTTCACGCCAGCCCCATTTTACCAGCCTAAGCCAGGCCTTATAGCCTAGTCTCTTGGTGGCTTCCTTCCCCACCCCACAGCCTATCCAGGTCAGATCACTCTTCATGATTCCCTGCCTGGCACACATCACTCCCTTGCTCAAAAACCTCCAGTGGCTCCCCGTTGCCTACTTAGGCCACAATCTGGCCCAATCTAACCTTCACCCTCCTCTTCCACCACAGGACTCCCTGTAAGCTTGTTACCCTACAAACTTACCTCGGAGTCTTTGTTCACAGCCAACCCCCCACAGCCCTACTGGGAAAGCCCTTCTCCCCTCTCTCCATCTCTTCTCACACTAGGATCTAAACTGCCCCTGCCTCAGGGCCTTTGCACTTGCTGTTCCTCTGCCAGGTGCCCCAGTTCTTCACAAGGATGCCTCACCTGCCATTTGAGACTCAGCTCAGCTGTCGCATCCCTCTTCCCAGAGGTTTTCCTTGACTCTCCCATCCAAAGGAGCTCTCCAGAGCCTCAGTACGCCATTATCTTATTTCTTATTTATCTTAGATTTTACTTGTTTAAATTCTACATGTTTTTCTTTAAAATATAAATTCCACAAGTAGAGGAGACCTGGTCTGCCTTGTTAAAGGTTGAGCCTCCGTTACCCAGAATGAGGAGCAGCAGGTTCTTCTGAACATCTGGCAGATGAACAAATTCTGCATTCCCTCCTCCCTCTCCACTCCTTTGGAGATCAGAGACCACATCTCACACCTCCCGGGAGCTCGATACATGTTTGTCAAAGATGACAACAACAGTGAGACTTAACCCAAGCTGTAGCCTTCAACCAACCCATTATCTTGAGGGTGACGCTGCATTACATGAAGTTACTTTGCAAATCAGCCTTCCAAAGTCTCTAAACAAACCTATTATAATACCTATTGAGGTACACCTGCCTCTTTTAAAAAGACTGCTTCAAGTTTAGGCGAAAATTACTTGGCTGAGGTCAATACTTAAGGATAGAGTAATCAAGTAATAGCTACATTATTGCCCATTTAGGAAAATTCTAGACGTTTTATGTGATTTCGTTTGTGAATTTATAGTGCTGCAAGTGATGACATAAGCTTTCTGGTGCAAAGAGGAAAGACTTCAACTTGTTTTACCAAAGAAATGGGGTGTGGCGGGGCTTTACCCCCAGTAGAAGATAGGAAGAAAAACTGAGTATGCAAAATGGAGCTTGCGTTCAACTTTCTCACAAATCAACAGCTTCCCGGGGAAGGTCAGTGCCCTTGAGTTCATTGAGCTCATCACGTGACTGACAAGAGTTACTGTGATATTTTATTTTCTGGGGGATGTCAGTTTCCCACATTAAAATGAAAATCACAGTCCTAAGGAAAGGTAAAACCACCATAGGTCAAGTCTTGCTACAATTCACTTTAAAATTTTTTGTTGTACAGTTATTGTGTTCTTGAGCACAGATTAGAAGAAATAAGCCACCCAAGGCTTTCGATCTGCTCTGCTGGGCTAAAATTTTGGTTGTAAACATATCTGTAATCGGCTTTCCTCTGTTACTGTTAATCTCATTTCTCAGGTTACAGACAGAGAAGGCCATTGTTTGCACGCAATTAACTATGAACAACTCGGTATTTATGAGGAGTCTGCAGGAAGGCTGCCAGTATGTTGTTATGAGTATTGTTCAACTCATTTTTTAAGACCCTTTTCTTCATGCTGACTCTGAACTTAGTTGCAAAAACCCTGCTAAGGATGAACACAGCAAACACATCTGAGGATCAGAAGTTATTCGGACACACCCAAACACTCCACTTCAAATGAGATTTTCCTGATCACCTTTGGAACCTCTATATGCAGCTAGAAGAGGAACTATTTTTTGCCTTTAGTTGCAGCTGGCAGTTTCTGTGACTTTAAAAAACAAAACAGATTAGCTACAGGTATCTGTCCTGAAAAGTGTACCCTACTCCATGAATAATGTATATATTTTTAATGTTTTCTCTTTAACTCTAACTCCAAGAACCATATGCTTTGTAAAGAAATCTAGTACTAATGAAGACATGAAAAGATTTCCTACTTCCTAAATGGAGCAAATGATTATCTGGTTGAATGCTAGCTGGTCAAAACAGGTGGTGTGATTTAATTGATTATAACAGGTTTTAAAACAGCAAAATTAGAGCAAAATATGTCTTTCAGCACAAATAGGAAGAAATGGGGCTTGTAGGTCCTTGGAGAAGAAATGATCACATTTTTATATGCCTCAATGGATAAAATCATGATTTTGACTAGCTTCTAATAGAAATATTAATACTGAAAGGCACACTTGAATTCCAAATCTCACCATATTAACAAATTAATGCCATTTAATGCAACTCAAATGCTCAGCCATTCTCTTGGGTTGGTTCTGTTAGGTCCCTGAAAGCCTGAGATGTCATTGACTGAGACAGCTGAATTAATCCTAAATCTTGGGAACAGAAGGGGACTTCTCTTCTGGATGAACACCAAGGTCAGCCTGAATCTTCTCTCTGGAACATCTAGTTCCTCTCCAGATAGACTAGGAGGGGTTAATATCTTTTAGGAGCAGATGCATGAGCTAGAACTAAGTCATTGAAAGAGCCCAGCTAAACTTGTGCTGATGAATGGATAAAGACTTATTTTTACCCAATTGCCAGAGGATAACTTCATCATGGAACTTCAGAGCTGGGTTATTTTCAGATGCTCCATGATAAAATGCATTCCAAGCCTCAAGGCTGTTTTGTTAGCTACAAGATAGATCTATTTCCGCTTACAAAACATGCACAGAATAATCAAGATAGATGTTCAGCCAAAATTCTGGCCCTCCAGGTATAGTCAATGTTTGTGCACTTTCTGTGGATTGCCAGCAGGGAGCTGCCTGGATGGGATGTGAACTATTCACAGTGTCAATGGGCCACTGAAACTGCACTTCCTTGGACTCCTTACCATCACTCAGGTTTCATTTATTGGACCTGAATTCCCTCCCAGTAGCAGATATTGATACGTCTCTGACCAAAAGCCATTTTTTTTTTTCCCCTTCTAAATAGGTCTCTGATTTTTGGAATGACATGTTATAGCTAGACATGTCGGAATGACAACATGTCCAGCTAACAAGACACACTTCCCAGATTCTCTTGCAGCTACAGGTCACCATGTGACACAGCTCTGGCCAACCAGACCTAAGCCCACATTTGCTGGGCACTTCTAGAAAAGCTGTGTTTCCCTGTTAAAGGTGCTTCTCTCCCCCTTTGTGATTTCCCATCCTCCTCTGCCCACCTGAAGGTGAAATAGCCATTTTCTGACCAGAGGCAATTCTACTTCCTCTATGGAAATGGAGCCTTTTGGCAACTGTCTAAGAGGGAGCTGGATTTTTCATAATCTCAGGAAAACAGGCACCAGCTAATAAGGCTGTCCAGTGAGTGGCTGAGCAGCTTGGTGGATTTTATCCATTGTACAAAGTTTTCACTGAGTTAAAAAGGAGGAGGATGAATGGTTTCTGCTGTTGCTGTTCACTGAGAGGCTGATATGGCTGACTGAGGAAGGGCTGTTCTTTGAAAGCTGCATGACCTATTGTGTATGGAACATGTGTTTACAAATCTGTGCTATCAGGAACTCCGCTGTGGCCATGTAAGGGAACATGTGACAGTGTGGCTGACTTGAAAATTTTTTTAATTACTCAAAAAGCCTGTTTTTGAAGATGTTTTAGAGTGTTCCTAAGTAACAACTATACCAACATCTCAATCTAGTCTCCTCCATTACTTTATAACCTCATCATGGGATCAGGAAAGCAAAGAAAGGGTTAAAAAAAAGTAACAGTCTTCCACACATTATACAGGCAGCTTCACTCCCACCTTTCTTCTTTCCTTCCCTCCCTCCTTTCAGAGTTTTAAGAGGAAATACAATAAATTTCTTAAGATATCTGCTCAATGAGGTTTCGGTCTGAGACACCGAGTCAGGGAGAGAGAAGGGATCGGTTTCAACACAGCCGAGCTTTGCCAAGACCCGTGGCAGTGAGGAATTTGCACAGTGTTGCCATCCCTCAAAGGCTTTTATTTCATGGATGGAGATAATAATATTCATTTAAGGGGCATATTACGCCCTTCTGTTGCATATACAAACCAGCCTTAATGGATATTTTTTAAAACTTCCCACGGGGAAAATAGGCCATGTGGAAGTGCCAGGCATCCAACTGTCATTTCCTTCCAGGGGAAAAAAAAAAAAAAACAACCCCAAAATCCCAACAGCCATACTTAGACCAGCTATTGCTCTCACTTGTTAGAAACTCTTAATGCTTTTGTCTATACATTCAGCTTATGGGCTGCCCCAAACCTACAGTCACGTGGAGGGGTTGATATTACACCTGCTGGAGTTCTAAAGCAATCTGGAATAATTTATCCAGATGAAGGGAAAAATGAGAAAAATGAGAGAGACTCCACTCTCTTTTTGTAATCTGCTATGACTTCCATAAACCAAACTGATGAGAGGGACTCAGTTGAACAATCTCGGTGAATAACCACTACTTTTGTCATTTTGCAAAAGCTGTCTTCTTGAACCTAGCTCTTCCAACTGACTTAGACTGCCAGAGAAAACAGCCAAGAAGACTAAGAGATTTAAAAAAAATTCCATAAGGCTTACTTTCCAGTTCCTGAAGGAAGGGTATGTGATATCTGGAGCTAATTAAGCTCCTTGGTTTCAACTTCACTCAAATGGGTCCCCGCCCCTTCCCTACTTCCCGGGGAAAGTCTAAAGATTCTAGGAATTAACAAAAGAGAACAACGATAATCAATGGATAGATGGAAAAATGGGTGGATGGACAGAAGGAAGGGAGAGGGAAAGAGGAGGAGGCAGAAACAGTTGATGCCTGAGGAAGTGGGACATGGCTGTGTCGCTGTAATTCTCCTCCTTAGATATTCAACAAAGGTCTCTGTCCCCTGCCTGACCCTGCAGAACGCAGCATGTAATACACAATACGAACACGTCCCAGAATACGAAATCGCTGGAGTCACAGTGTCTTTTATTAAAATTCATGAGTAGGGTCTCAGATACTATAATCCCTGGTTAACTGACGTCTGTTACTTATCTTTGAGAACCACAAATGCCCCCTGAGCTTTCTCAAAACTGTACCTGGTATTAAAATTTTTTAAAACTATGATTTTAAAATTCTGATTTATTTTTTTTTTAAAAAAAAGGTCATAAACGGTCGGGCGCGGTGGCTCAAGCCTCTAATCCTAGCTCTCTGGGAGGCTGAGGTGGGCGGATCGTTTGAGCTCAGGAGTTCGAGACCAGCCTGAGCAAGAGCGAGACCCCATCTCTACTATAAATAGAAAGAAATTAATTGGCCAACTAAAATATATATAGAAAAAATTAGCCGGGCATGGTGGCTACATGCCTGTAGTCCCAACTACTTGGGAGGCTGAGGCAGCAGGATTGCTTGAGCCCAGGAGTTTGAGGTTGCTGTGAGCTAGGCTGACACCATGGCACTCACTCTAGCCTGGGCAATAAAGTGAAACTCTGTCTCAAAAAAAAAAAAAAGGTCATAATCATGGGCCCAAAAATAGTTAATCTTTTTTCTAACAAATGAAATACTTATAATTCATGTATACAGAGAGTGTAGGTAGAGAGTACAGATTGCATGTACACACATAGGAGAAAAAAAATGAATGAGAGTGAACGAACAAATGAATGAGTTTAACGAAGGCAGTCCCAACACCTCTGGGAGGACTCTGTCGATAGTGGACTGAAAGAAAGAAGTTACCCTTGATTTAAAAATTAATGTGGCACCTTGCTTCCTCTGGTCCTACTCAAATGGGAGACCACGTTGCTTCAGTCAACCAAACTTTTGGGACACATTGTGTTTCTGGCACCAGAAAGGTCTTGAAAAATTAGCCTATTGCCTCTTGGCAGGCCAAAAATTTCAGCATCAGTTCAGAACAACGAGAATGTATCTCTCGTTGTAACACTAAGAAGTCCCTACTCCACTAGATAGTCATTAAAGTGCTTTATTTCCAAAAGTTCTCAATGTTCTTTATGAGAGCTTTACAAAGGAAGTCCTGGTGGTCATCAAACGGTTCCATGAAGTGCTGGCCCAATTTCAGTATGGTTTTTCAAAAAATGAGATAAATGATGCCCTCATCTGCGGCCACAGTCAGGAAGCTGCCCTGTGGTTTCTTCCATATTTGGGTATGGGTTTTGGTAGCTGGAGGCAGATCTGATTGCCCTGGCAGCTCCAAGCCAGCCCATGCATAATTCACCCAAATGGATGGAACAGGCCCATTAGGGACAAACCTTGGCCAGCTTCCCCTGGTTCCTCATCAAGTTTGCTCTCTGTTTTGATCTCAATGGGCCTGTAATCCTCCCCCTTTGATACCGACGAAGCTGGTATAAGTCAGGATGACACAGAAGACAGCTGGTGGCAGGCAGTCTGGGGTCCTTCTGAAGAACAGAGTTCAGCTTCAAACCAGCCGATGAGCCGGGAGTGGGAGAAGCCCCTAGACCAGATGACAAACATGAAGAAAACAGCCCATCCCTAAGTCGGTCAATAGACATAAAACTGACCAGAGCTTCCGTTTTTGAAACCCACTTCATCATCCCGTCCCAGTCAGGGCTGAGATTAGACAGTTCACTTCTGCCTCCTTTGATCTTGGGTGCCTCGCATTTTTTATTAGTAAAAGACCGAGAAGTGACATGTTATAATGCATTTGGTGTCACTTTCCCAGAAGCTGTATTTTATAAGTGTTCTGTGTTAATCAGAACTATAAATGAAGAATTTATTTATTTTGAAGACTGTGAGCAATTCAGCTCCATGCCCCTGTCCTATGCAACCTCCAACTGAGCCGCAGGATGTTGAGTTCCTGCTCCCACCAAGAAACTGACCAGGACCCCACCCTTGCAAACCCTGGTAGCTTCCCACTGCCTGTGAGAGCCTCCTCCTGGCCCAGTCCCCTCTCCGCCACCTCCCAGCCACCTGCTGGGTCCCTCCGGAATAAAGGCTTATGGAACTTAACACAACTGTAGCTAATTAATTAATTGTGCGATGGTGGCTCGGAGCAAATCTGTCTCATTAAAGTGTAGACTCCACCGGGCGCTTTCTGCCAACTTGGGAATGGGCTTTGGTAGCCGGGGACAAATCCGCTGCACGTCCAGCTCCAAGCTCAGTCTCTCTGTGTGATTCTCCGTGATGGACGGAACCAGCCCTCCTGCCCTTTCCCTTTGTGGGCCCAGTGCCGAGCTTGATGCCCGAGCACAGCAGATGTGGGCAAATACGAATGGGATAAATAAACGGCGAGTCACTCTGGGTGCTACCAAGGCCTTCCCCCGCACCCCTCCCTCACTTGCCATGGCAGGAAATCCTTGCTCAAAGACACTCGCTATCTGGTGTCAGGGTAGAACTAGAATCCCAGTCTTACAGCTGAATGTACAACGCTCTATATCCATTACTGGGATGGGAGTGGGGGACCAGTGGGGGACCAGGTCAGCCACTTGAATGTGCTGAACTAATTCCACCTAGTATGTAGATTTCCACGTATTTTTATTTTTCATTTCATTCTTCTTAAACTGGCATTCACGGACCTTTGGCAAGTAGTGATTTGCGACTGCTCAGCCTGACTTTCCGGTTGGGCTCTCAGGAAGGGCTGTGAATGATAAAAAGATATGTCTGTTTTTCTTGCCATTTGAAACTAGGATTCAAAGGAATGACGGATGGCTCACTGCCTAAAACCTCGCTCAGTGAAATGGGTGAGGCAAGACATTGAGCAATTTTCCTTCGTTCTGTGTCTGTAAGAAAAGCACCAAATGTTTGAATCCAAGTAGCTTAATGAGACCCTGGAGCTCCAACTCCTGTCCTGCCATGCAGGAGTTGGGGCTGGGAGAAGCCAGCACAACATAAGGGAAGGAATTTCACCGAAACCTTGAATAGGCCCAAGATCGTGGCTCCGAATGGAATGCCCTTGTCATGCACTGGGGCGCCCTGGTCTCCACAGTGGTGGTGTATGGGTTTGCTTCAACACCCCTTCACCCTCCTGCGCAGATGCAAGCCTGCAAGAAGGACCAACAGCTGCAGGGGAAGCTGATCACAATGAAGAGGTGAATTATTCATTTTCTCTCAGGCTTGGAGGATAGACAGTTCTCTACGTATGAATGAGTTGTTTCAAAAATCATTTGCAAGGCTGTAGTTCTCAAGCAGGATGTTTAAAACCCTGGAAACAGGGCTCCATATATGCTCACTTTCCAGACCAGATCCTCAATCCCAAGGTGCTGTCTTCACAGCCTGACAGAATATAATCCCATCACAGCAGAGACTGCTGGTCACTTACTCCGATGTCTAATCCACCTCCCTCCTTCATAAGAGAACCCTCATTTTGGCTCGGCACACTGAGACCTAGAGTAAAAGAAAACATTATTCCCCCTCCTCGTAGCTAAGTGTGGTCATCAGACAAAGAAGATGTAAGTGTTACATAGAAGATTCCTGGATATCCAAGAGCTATCCCACAGCTGGGAGAGGTATGCCTTGTTTGCCCTTCTACATGTCTGTAACATGCAACACAGACATTCTGGATGGGGAGTGACTGCATGAAGCCATGGGCTCGGATGGCACAACAGGGTCAGAAGCCTTGTTCCTGGTGACCGTGGAGCTGCTGTGCGAGCCCTGGCTTACCCCCGCCATACTCCTTTCACAGGAGAGAGAAACGGACGTTCTTAGTTGGGCTGCTGTTATTGGGGATTTTTGTATATTAACTGTTATACCCATGAATTACAATGTCTCCATGGGAAACCAGTGTATTTACAATATACCTATCCCTAAACCCTCTCCGGCAGTAACCATAAAAAGAACATGCACACGCCTCCAAGAGACCTTTTAAAAAAAAAGGCATAGTAAGAGGAATTGACATTTGTAGAACACAGTATTTTCCATAGTATTTGTTAGCCGCCACAATGTTGTATGGCAACTATGAATTATTGTCTCCTTTTATGGAAGAGGAAATTCAGGTTTGTGTAGTTTAAGAATCTGTCCCGAATTAGCTGTTAAGTGGCTGAGGAATGAGCCTGTGAGTTTATCTGATATTTGGCATGAGATAGACATAGATTGGTAACAGGTAGGAAAGGGTAACATTTTTAAGAACTCACCAACAAGTTCAGTAAATTACAATTACATGAAACACTAGAATAAAAAAGAAAGTAACTTGACAGAATCAAATGAGGCAAAAGTGCCTGGTAAAAGGCAAAAGTGCATGTGGTAGGCACTTCAAAAGTACCAACTTCCATCTGCATTTTTAAAAAGCCCTGCCTGAAACATACACACTTCCTAAAATTTTTAAGATGTGTTTTGTTAGATTACACATGTATGTTGGGTGGTAACATACATGAAAACCTACAATCGTTTCGACAGTTGTCCCTGAAAAGTGAAGTGGCTGTGTTTGTGCAAGAGTGTGCCCTGCCCCACTCCAAATTCACATCCATCTGAAATCTCAGAATGCGACCTTCTCTGGGAATAAGGTCTTTGTAGATGCAATTATTTAAATTAAGAAGAGGTCTTAGAGGATTAGGAAGGGCCCTAAATCCAATGACTGGTGCCCTAAGAAGAAGAGAGGAGGACGCAGAGAGACACAGAAGAAAGCCAAGTGACAACAGAAGCAGAGACTAGGGTGGTGCAGCCATCGGCCGAGGGACACCATGGGTTGCTGGGAGCCCCTAGAAGCTGGAAGAGGCAAGGAAGATGCTTCCCTGGAACCTCACTGGAAGCATGGTCCTAGAGACGCCTTGATTTTGGACTTTCGGCCTTAAAACTGTGAGAAAATGCATTCCTGTTGTTTTAAGCTACCAGTGTGTGGAAATATGCTACAGAAGCCCTAGGAAACAAAGTTCAGAATCAGATTTAGAGTAGCAAAGAGCACTGACTAATGTAAGTATTTATAATACTAAGATCCACTTTTGTGCATCTGAAAAATAACAAAAATAATAAAATCTCTCTTAGGTAGATTGCATTTGACCTCTAGTTTTTGTTCCTCCAAACCACTGCTGCGCTGTCCCGGACTCAACTCTTAAAAGCCTACATGAGGCTCTAGGATCTGGCCAAGAACTCTAATTAGCAGTCAAGGTTCAACTGCATCTGCTGATGATGTCCTAGTTATTAAGGTGAGAAAACTTGGCTGCTGTATTTCAAATATACCAATAAACAGCTGCTAATTAGATTTTGGGATAAGATTTGATTTTATCCTGGAAATATAAGCAATCCTCGTACACAATTGCAACTTGTGTATATTTGCCTAATTCTAAACTTAATGTTCTATTCTTCTGAAATTAACATAATCAAGTTTAGTATACTTATGTTCAGAATATCAAATGAATAAACATGACTTTATACATACTCTATAGTTTTACAAGTCTGTGATAGAGAAGCCCAATTATGATAATTTAAAAACAGAAAAGATAATTTCCTTCAACTGTCTGCAAGAAAAAAAGGTTTTCTTCCCCTGGAAAAATTCACAATACTGCAAATGAGATACTTATCCCTTGAGTTTCCATACAACTAAAGACAAAAAACCTCCAACAGAATCAGTGAAATTTCTCAACTGCACATACAAATTTTGGATTTATATAACATGAGAAATTCACAAATATCAAAATGTTCTTAATGTCAACCAGTTATCTCCATGAACTCAGTACTCCCCCAGCAGGCCAACCACCTAACCTAACAGATTTAAAAGGATTTAGGATTCTCTGTGTGTGCTATGTTTACGTATTATCAATGTCAGATTTCTCCCACCACCAGAATGAACCCTAAAATTAGGTTACATGGAACTATAGTTCTATTAAACTATTCATAATGTCTCTTAGGCACTTAAAGTATTTGCTGTTTTTCCATCCATTTTTCCACTCACACCATGAGATATGCTCAAAATAAAACAAGTACTTTTCCAACTCAAAAATAAGATAAATATCCCAATTATAAAATGAGCCACAGATTTGAATAGACACTCTCTAAAGAAGATATATAATGACCAACAAACATATGAAAAGACGCTCAATGTTGTTAGCAAGTAAGGAAGTGCAAATCAAAACCACAATGAGAAGCCACTTCACTGCACCAGGACGGCTAGAATCAAGATCTGTAACAACTGTTGGCAAGGATGGGAAGATGCTCATCCATTGCTCGTGGGACTGTAAAATGGTGTGACCACTTCAGAAAACTGTTTTACAGCCCTCAAAATGCTAAACACAGAATTACCATATGACCCAGCAATTCTACTCCTAGTTATAGACTCAGGAAAACTGAGAACAGGTGTCCACATAAAACCTATAGTGTTCACAGCAGTATTATTCACAATAGCCAAAGAGTGGACACAACCTAAAAGTCCATCAACTGGCAAATGGTTAAACCCAAATGTGGTGTACTCATACAGTGGAATATTATTTGGCCATTAAAACAATGCAGTACTGATACATACTACAACATGAATGAACCTGGAAAACACACTAAATGAAAGAAGCCACTTATTACATGGCTCCATGTGTACAAAGCACCCGGAATAGATAAATCCAGAGAGATAGAAAGTAGGAGGAGTGGTTGCCAAGGGTTGAGAGAACAGAGAAATGGGAAATCAATGCTACTAAGTATGGAGTTTCTTTTAGGGGTGACAGAGATGTTTACACAACTGTGTGAATACACTAAAAACCACTGAAGTGTATGCTTTAGGTGGGTGAAATTTATGATATGTGAATTATATCTCAATAAACCTGTAAAAAAAAAAAATAAAGCCATACTCTGACAGTGTGATATAATAAGAAATATTTACATGGTCTATTTCCCCAGTTGCTGGCACAGAGCTTCTAAAATCTTCATAATTTCCTGAGCAACAGGGGTGCTAAGAGAATCTTTTGTTCTAATATTTGGTCTTTGACCCCAGTTGCTGACACAGAACCAATACCTTAGGATTTACTGGGTGAGAGGAACATCTTCTGTTCTAATGAGGTGACTCTTTGTGGGCTCCTGGATGAGGACTGGTCACCAGAAAGACCAAGCCATGGTTAGAAGCTTGGAACCTTCAGCCCTGCCACCCCCCATCCTGTAGGAAGGGGAGCCGGGCTGAAGACTGAGTGAATAATCCAGCATGTCTATGCGATAAAGCCTCCATAAAAGTTCTTGGACTATAGGGTTCAGAGAGTTTCTGGGCTGCTGAGCAAGAGGAGGTGCTGGGAAGATGCTGTGCCCAAGGAGGGCATGGGAGCTCTGTGCCCCTGCCCTCACTCCTTGCCCTGGACATCTCTACCACCTGGCTGTTCCTTGGTATCCTTTGTAAAATCCACCATAGCAAACTGGTAAACCTAAGTGAAGTGCCTTCCTGAGTTCTATGAGCTGTCCTAGCAAATAACGGAACCCAAAAAGGGGGTCGTGGGAACTTCTGATTTGCAGTCAAATCAGACAGAAGTTGTGGGTAAACTACTACTTGCGACTGGTGTCTGAAGTGGGGTGGGGTGGGGGGCAGGAGTCATGTGGGACTGAGTCCTTAACCGGTGGGACCTGACTCCATCTCCAAGAAGAGAGGGTCAGAACTGAATTGAATTCCAGGACCCCCAGTTGGTGTCTGGTGGAGAACTGCTTGGTGCATGGAGAAAAATCCCCCCACATTTTGGTGACCAGAAGTGCTTTGTGTTTTGAGTACAGCAGGAGAAAACAGTTCATTGGTTTGTTTTTCCTACTACATAAATTCTTATTTTCCTTGGAATATTTTTAAGAAGTTTGCCAAAGCAAAATAAAACTCATGGTAGCACCTCTGATAATTCCTCCTGTCTCAATTAAAGTGGTAACAGTCCTTTCTCCTTTCCTTCCTTCCCTTCCCCTTTCTTTCCTCTTCCCTTTTGACTCCTGGGGCTTGTGGTCAAATCATTCAGACAATGGGACACATTTTTAACTGAACTGGCTAGGTGCCTGACTAAATCAATAAGATGTATTAATATTTACATGATGTGCAACTTAACTGCGCATTGTATTAAAGAGCTTTAGAAAGTTAAGCCAGATTGACAGGATTCACGGATAATTGGCAACAAAGTCACAGTACCACTGTTTTAATTTTCCAGGATGTTGCTGGTCTCCCTGTTTTGGATTTGGCTGTTCTGTTCATTAGACACTACTTAACATAGATAAGCACTGCACTTTTCACGCCTTTACTGCTCATTAATTTATTCTTTTATCACTGGACCCACATGCTTAACTGCCAGCAACGTAGAAGCACCACAATCTGTTTGAAAAGCCAGTGTCTTGCAGACCAGCGGAATGATTTTAAACGCATCTTGAAGAGGAAAACTTGCAGAGGAAGAAACACATGTCGTAAAATTCTTGTTTAAACAAAACAGGTGGTTCATACGAATCAGATTTCTTATTGCTCTTTTAAATTCTAAGAAGGTCAGCAAAATGATTACTGGGGGGTGGCAACAGGGAATAAAGAGCTCAGGCGTGTGAGGCAGAAACAGGACTTCTAGATCCTACAAATGAACTGGGTGGCACCTTCACCTTCATGTTCTCACCTGTTAAGTGAGAGGAGTGAATTGTGCTTCTCTAACCTGGCTGATTAGCAGAGTCACTTGGGAAGCTTTTATTATTTTTTTTTTTCTTTAAGGCTTTCCATTATGGAAAATTTCGAATACGTGCAAAGAGTAGAGAGAACAACCAATACCCAAGTACCCATTGCCAGCTTAAACAACAATCAACTCCTGGCCTGGTTCTTTTCAATAAAAGTAGCCCTATGGCTGCCCTCCTCCTCCCCAACCCTCCTAGAGACTGTTTCAGGAACAAATTCTCCGGCCATACTCTGTGGGCCTCTCGTTTATCAGCTCTGTAACGGAACTGGAAGATTGTTTTGTTTTGTTTTTCCCCTCAAGAGTCAGGTTTGGAAAGGACTGGCCCAGAGGATCCATGAATTTCTTTTCAGCAACACATTTCTATCAGCATAGGATGTATACAGCAACAAATGTTAAGTCACGCTTATGAAGAAATTAAAATGTATTTTATGTGGAATCTATATGATTTGTAGTGCATTAGGCCATTGATGGGGAAGACAATATTGCTTATTAAAATTTAAGCAGGGGCCTGGACCCTCAAGAAAGAAAAATTCTGCCCAATGCAGGCTTTGGAGAAACCCCTAGTTTTCCAGAATTTAGAAATGCAAATTGAAGAGCATTCTAACTACTTGCTTGGAACCAGAGTGAAGCCTCACCACCCACGACGACAAAGTGATGATTAGGTAAGCGGGAGATACTGCACAACACCCAGACTTCCAAAGCAAGCCAACTGATGTGCTTCCGTGCGTTCTGAGATCAGCTGAGGGAACTCAGCGCCAACTCGTGGACGCAATAATTGGCACCGCCAAAACTCTAGCGTATCTTGCCCACTCGTAAGGCGGTAAACATTTTTCTCTTTGACAGTTTTATCTTAAAAATGATTCCCTATAACCATCTGAGCTTTCAAATTAATTCAACTTTCTGGCAGTGTCTTGGTCAGAAGGAAATCATCTAATTCTTGCAGGTGATTGCCTTCAAAGACCAATTGTGCAGCTTCCTAGCTGCAACGTAAATAGCCTTAAAGAAGAAAGACTTCATGGTACAGTCTTGCCCTGAGATCACAAAATCCTAAAGACCCCAAAATGGAAGGGATGTCAGGGACAATGTAGCTACTACCCAAACAGACAATGAATTTTCTCATTTTCAAAAACTGCCTTTAACTTCTTTTTACTAGAGAGTACGTGCCATCAAAATGACACTGAATTAAATCTAAATCCATGGGTGAAACCTGGCGTCTTAAACCACCTCTGTATTCATGTGCTCCCAAAAAACTGCACTGCATGTGAGAAGCTAACAGAAGGTAGAATCCAGAAATAGCAGCGAAAGCTTTGAGCATATCCACTTAGGAGTCCACTGAGTTGTCTAAGGAACCAGATGTTGCTACAAGAAAAATTAACTCTTCCAGTTTGATGTATGTTCCTTCGAATCGATATGAAGATATCCAGGAGGAGAAACTGAGGTGGTATGTTTTCTAAACTGGACTGCAACGATACCTTTTGAAAAAAATTAAATCAAATGTGTTTTTCTTTAAATATGGAAGACTCAGATTTTTATGTTTTTTAACAGAAGGGTTGATGTGGAGAGTCTATGCCTTTTTCTCCCCGAAAGGATACGCTTTTAAGAGGTAATTCATAGCATGCTTGAAACCAGTCTGCACTTAACTGATTATATGTCTGAATTTTTTTCCACAAAACTATGTAAATTGGAAAGGCAAGAGAATCACTTAAGCCTAGTGTTTGGCAAAAGTAGAATTAATTCACAGTGTCTTAAGCACATTTTCCTCATTAAGATAATAACTACTTAATTAATATTTTAATTTGAAAACCAGTCAAGAAAGCTTGTATCTTTTGATTTTTATAAATTGAAATAATATGCATAAAACTAATAAATATTCTAGGGAACATAACTTAGAAATATAAAGTCTATTTATAAAAATGTTTTAAAAATGAAAAATAAGTGCATTACAAAATAAGAAAATAAAGAAAAAACTTCCCACAACTCAATCACTGGATCATTTTAATATATTTCCTTTTGATAATTTTAAACATGCCTATTTTTACTATAAGTTATGCTTATAGTCAATATAACTTTAAAGTCTTATTTTTTCATTTAGTATTAATTTTGTCATGTTGTCATGACTTTGGAATTTCTAAATGGATGCATAAATGATTCGTAACTTGCACCATTATACCTTCACAATTGGAAGTTAACAGTGCAATGGACATATTCATGTATGTAACTTTCTATACTTTTGTACTCTTTTTTTAGATTTCTAGAGGTAGAATAGCCACAAATGTTTAAAAGCTCTTGATTTATATTCTCACATTGCTTTTCAAGAGTCATGTCAACTTACAATGTAGCCTGAAACACAGAAAAGTATTGCTTTGATATAGTCTCTTTCCTAACAATTGATATTCATTTTTTAAAAAAACCTTTTTGCTAATTAACTATAGGAGAAATAGTACTTCATTTTTCTAATTTTAATATCTTTGTTAAAGTACCAGAATATTTTCTATTTATCTGTGTGTTAATTATATTCCCTCTATTGTAAGCTCTCCTTTTGAGTTCTTTTGCTAATTTATCTACAAGAGTCCTTATAAATTTGTATGAGCTCTTTACTAGGCTTTTTTAATTCTGTTGTCTCCTGGGTTTTCTTTAGTTTAACTTTATTATACTTAACTCTTTCAATCTTTCTAAAAAAATTTTTTTCATGCATGTTCTGAAATGAGTGTCTAAACTCATTAATCTCCCAATTTTATTGATGAGTTGATTCCAAATATCATTTAGTAAATAATCTTTCACTTCCCATTCATAAGCAGTAGTTAAAATTTAAAGCGCAATAATTAAATTCAGCAGCATGTTTTGTTTTTCCAACTAAGGTGAATACATACTTGGAAAAGTCAGGGTGGTATATAAAGAAGAAATCAGAACTTCATCACTATTAGTTTATCTCCCAAACTGGTGATCGCACTTACACATGTGCGTGTATCTGTAGCTATGTGTGTATGCATACATATATATGTATATAGGTACATATGTAGATTAATGAGGAGATATTTTGAGCAAGAGGTCTGATCCCTGGAAAACAAGGCTATCGTCTGGATCTGATCAATGAAATTGAAACACACTGGTGGTGAGGTGGAGAAACGCATAGCAATCTGGTTCTGTATCTTCACTCTGTTAAGTCACATTTGTTATTTATCTTAGCTTAGTACTTTAAATATTTTTCTGTTCCCCTTTGCCTTAATTTCTTTCTTTCACCATGGGGGACAATATCATTTTAATCCTTGTTGATTCAACAGATATTTGTTGAGTATCTACCATGCACCAGGTATAGTTACAAATGTGGGTAAAATCAATGAGAAGAAACAAGCCCAACATGAGCCTCCCACTCTCACTGAACTTTCATTCTAATGGTGACCTGACCCACGGCCCTAAACGGGCCATGTAACTGACAGCAGCATGTGGTACGGGAAATCAAGGAGTTCCACGAGACCAAAAGCAGCAACTGAGTGTAACTGGGCTGCAGAGGGGGACACAGGCCACAGTGGGACCATCCCTACTTCACAATGTTGTCTCCCTTTCTCTGAATCCCTTCTATGGATATCACAGCTCTTGCTGCCACCTCTGTGCAGCAGTTTTGTTCTCTGATGGCAGCATGTGTCCACACATGGGCTCTGTGACATTAACCTCTAAACCAAGACCTAGAGCAGTGCTGGGCATCTATCGAATGAATTAGTCCCTGAAGGATGCTGATGGATTCTAGACACTGAGCCTTTATGCAGGCATCCTCAAACTATGGCCCATGGGCCACATGCGGGTGTTTTTGCCTGTTTTTTTACTTTAAAATAAGATATGTGCAGTGTGCATAGGAATTTGTTCATAGTTTTTTTAAAACTATAGTCTGGCCCTCCAATGGTCTGTGGGACAGTGAACTGGCCCCCTGTTTAAAAAGTTTGAGGACCCCTGCTTTATAGTTTCTTCTCTTAATACGTAATTTAACTACCTTGTCAAGCCCTCTCTGAAAAACCCACATTTACTCAAATGGCCCCGGAGGACGCGTGGCTCTGCTAAGAACCATTTTGGCAATGAGAAGTCCACTGATGGAACACTCAGTGCACTTGGGGGTGACCAAGGGCTGGTGGCCAGGGACTTCAACACCACATCAATAAAGGGGGACAGAAAGATGACACAAAGGCTCCTGGTGAGGTAACAGAATTCTGAAATAGGACATGGATTTTTTTTAAAGGCTTTTGGGCAAGGGAGGGAAGGTATGAGAAGCAAGAGTTTCTTCCCCCAGCACATCAGCTGAGAGTACCTGACCCCGACTTGCTGCAAAGACTGAGTGTAACCAGGATCGTGGCAGCCATCAGTCAGCATGACCCGCTGCTCAGAGCCCTTGCTGCCCCCAAAGCTTTCAAGTGACCTGCCAGGAGGGGTGCTGGGTCTCTCTGAAAGGCCCATTAACAGGCCATCTGAGGGGACTTATCAGAGCCTTCGAGAACATGAAAACGAATGAAGAAGGAACACGTCCAGTGTGACTTTGACAATCAGCCAAACTTCTGTAATGCTTCCTTCCCACCGTTAAACATTGATACCTGCAGACGAAGCCCAACCAGTCCCCAGAGTGAACCGGGAGCACAAAAGCTACATTGTGAATGGACACATTAAGACCAGGTTTTCAAAATGTAATGCCAACCTGATACTAATGGTATACGCTAATTACTAATCATAATTTGAGGGCCGTAGATATTCAGCAGGCAAGGAAGTTCATTAAGTATTTTACATATAGTGTTACTGAGATACGCTCCACATGCCATACAATTCATTCCTTTAAAGTGTATAGTTCAGTGGTTCTTAGTAAAGAGTTGTGCAACCATCATCACAATCCAATTTTCATTACCTTAGAAAGAAACCTGAAAGTCATTAGCAGTTATTTCACCTTCCCCTTCAACTGTTCCCCACTCCCCGGCCACCACTAACCTACTTTCTTTCTATGTATGTTTGCCCATTTATATGATTTCATATAAATGGAATCACAAAACACGTGACCTTTTATGTCTGGCTTCTTTTACTTAGCTGGATATCCTCAAGGTTCATCCATGTTGTAGATGTATCATGTATCGTGATACATGCATGTAACATGTATCAGTACCTCATTCCTTTTTATTGCCAAATAATATTCCATTGCATGGATGGATATACCACATTTTATTTATCCATTAATCAGTTTGGGTTGTTTCCACTTTTTGGCTATTAGGCATGATGTTGCTATGACCATTCTTGTACGAGTTTTTGTAAGAACATACGTTTTCATTCTCTCAGGTATATACCTAGGCATGAAATTGTTGGGTCATATGGAAACATTATGTTTACCTTTTTGAGCACCTGCCAGATAGTTTTCCAAAGGAGGTGTACCAATTTACATTCCCGCCAAAAGTTATGAGGGTTTTGGTTTCTCCACACCCTCGCCAATACTTCTTATTATCTGTATTTTTTATCAGAGCCATCCCAGGGAGTGTGAAATTGGTATCTCATTGTAGTTTTGATGACTACTTCCTTCGTGAGACATCTGGTGTCTTCCCACCAACAAGGAAGCCATGTTGCAATGGAAAAAGGCACTGGCTTTGGAGTACTACAGGTCTCACATCTCGCACTCACGAGCTGAGTATCCACAGGGGATTCTAAACCACTGGGCTAGAGTTCCTCAGCTATAAAATTGTGATAAGAATGCTCTTCTCACTGCAAAATTTCCTAGGGCAGCGTCTAGCATGCATTAGGCATGTAATGAATGGTTTGCCATTGTCATTGCAATGCATTGGCCCTGTGCTTGGGGTAAGACAAAGCAGAATCTGCTGCCCTTTGCGAATATAAGGTCTAGTTTGCAAACCCCTTGTGCACAGAGCAGTCCCAAGACAACATGACGAATGCTCTAATGAGGTATTCACGAGGAACCTGGTGGCATGGAAGGAGGAATGACCACGTCTTCCAGGGGAAGTCAGGGATCGCTTCTCAGAGTAGCTGACCCAGACAAAAAAGTCACTCTTTGCCATCCTATTTTAACAATTGCCATGTTTCTGCCCAAAACAACTTAGCATATTATTACAGGTGGCACATTCACAAATCCAGTCTCTTGGTGGCTAAAGGTTTACTAAATCTTAAATATGAATCAGAATTGTGCTAATTTTACATTATTTTCCAAAGAAGATGATTCTAGGTAGTCACTCCCTTAGAGGACACAGAAGATAAATTTGGACCTTCTTTCTTTAAAAGAAGTGGGCCTGTACATTTGGCTAACTCCAGTCATAGTCAAAATCAAGACTATCTTTTCGCAGTATTACTTCTGAGAAGCAGATGCTATTGGCACGTCTTAAGAGAACCCCAATCAAGTCACGTGGCGGCAGTGGAACCTGTACTCTGTCCTCAGCGTACGCTACTGAAATGAATCCAGCAAACCATGTCTTCATTCAGCAGCCAGACAGACACAGTTTCATCCAGCATTTGGTGTTGTCCCCCTAGCAAGGGGACAGGAGACACCTTTGGATACTGCAAATACTCCCTATTCTATTGTTCTCTCATAAACAAAAGCAACACATGGGGTAAAACAAAATAACTGTTCACGGCCTTCGAAAATTAACTTTTCTTTTAGAAATCAACTCCCACACTATCTGCTAATCTGGGATTTGCACAAACGTTTAAGAAATGCTTTATTATGCCAGAGAGACTCCCCGTCTCCTAGGCTGTTTTCTTTTTCTCATAGATGGCACCAAAGTTTACCTGATGTAGGTTTTTATTTGGAACTGTCATCTGTTCTATTTTTCTTTTAACAAACCCTAGGAAATCCTGCTGAGAGAGGTGGTTCCTAACAGCGAAATCCTGTTCTAGTTGATATCGTGTAGGGGAGGCAGGGAGCTAACGCTGGGACGAGAGGGAGAGGACGGCTTCGGCAGGAGGAGGAAGGTGGAAACAACCCGAGTGTCCATCAGTGGATGGATGGACAAACAGACGGCAGCACAGCCACACAACGGAATATCATTCAGTCTTAAGGACATCCCCGACACCTGCTATGATACCGATGAACCTTGAAGACATCAACCAAGTGAAATATGCCAGCCACAAAAAGACAAATACTGTAGGGTTCTACTTATACGAGGTATCTAGAGCGAATTCAGAGGGACAGAATAGAACGGTGGCGGCCAGGGACTGAGGGCAGGCATCAAAGGAGGAGTCGGTGTTTAATAGGCAGGAAGTTTCATCCAGGGAGGACAAAGAAGATCTGGGGATGGATGACAGTGGCGGCACATCAGTGTGATATACTCCACGCTACTGGACTCCGTAACAAAGTGGTAAATTTTATGTTACGTGTATTTTACCAAAACACAAATATTGTTTTTTTTAAGAGAAGAAGGAACAGAACAGACCCTCACCTCTCTCCCTGCCTACCGAGGCACGCCTTGTCTTAAATATAGAACGATTCACATGAGGCCTCTGGGACCATAGTGCTCTTCTTGCTCCTTGGAACAAGGGGACGGTGCATTCAGGAAAGGGCTGAGGGCCTGAATGCCAAGGAAGCCCATCAAAGAGGCAGGCAATGCTCCGGCCTCGGGCCTCCACTGATCCACTTAATCTGCCATAGAAAACACCTTCTGGAGGGAGTTTTCTGTTAGCTCTGAAGAGTCCCGGGCAGGAAGTAGATGGCTTCCTGGTGGTAGCACCAGAGCCAGAACCCCTAAGGCCACCCTTAAAACCCGGCCACTCTACCCGTTTCATGTTCAAACCTGTGTGATCATTTCTCTTATTCTACAGCAGCTAAACTATAACGCCCCTCATGATAAAAAAAAAAAAAAAGAGAGAGAGAGAGGCACTGTTTTAAGTTTAACATTTATTCAGTTTCCTACAAAGATCCTGAACCTCTGATGGAGACTGCCATCTCCCCCGTCCATCACACACTAGGAAGACACTGATTACCCGGAAAGGACGGAGAGGGGTCACGGCCGAATGTCACTGGGCACGAAGTGAAGCCGAGCCTGGCTCTGAAAAGCCGCCGGTGCAGGCAGGAGGGCAAAGGAAAAACACATCCCATTGAACCTCACACGACTAAATTACAGCTCTGACTCTTCCTGCCCTGTTCTCACTTGCTTTTTTATCTCGATTTTATTGGGCTCAAAGGAACCACAATAAACAGCAAAGGTACGAAGTGAAAATATGCCAAAAGGTGCCCATTGAGCAGTGTAATAATAATACTCGTCAGGCCCTGGGAGATGAACGATAGGCGCTGTACCCACCGACTAATTACAGAGGCCAGGGAGGGGTGCACACGCCAAGCACGCATTGCTGACAACGTGCGAGCCGGCTCGTTCATGGGCAGCTGTGTGCAAACGGGGTCACCCTTGCACGTGAGCACGGCCCGAGGCGCGACCCACGGTCCATCTCAACAGGATGAGCCAGCTTGCTTTCTGGCACTTTTCATTTCCTAACTGTTAAAAATGGGCCTATGACATTTCCAAGGCGCTATGCTGTGAGTGTTTGCAGTCAGTACCACATGGGGCTTGGTGGTAACGGAGCTGACCTTCTCCTTCATGCTTGTTTACTATGACATGATGGTGGGTGGCACTGTGTCCCTTCAAAAGACATGCCCAAGTCCTAATCCCTGGTATCTGTGCATGTGAGCTTATGTGGAAATAGGGTCTTTGACAATGGAATTAAGTTGAGGATCTTGAGATGAGATCATGTAGAATCTAGGGTGGGCCCTAAATCCATTGATTGATGTCCTTATAAAAGGAAGGACAGGGAGACTTGAGACAGGGAGACCTGGACCTTGGAATAACACATCTTCAAATCAAGGAATGCAGAGATGCTGGCCACCAGCGGAAGCTAGGAGAGAGTCAGGGATTGAAAGGAACCAACCTTGCTAACACTTTGATTTTGGAGTTATGGCCTCCAGAACAGTGAGAGAACACTTTCCTACTGTTTCCAGCCCCCAAGTTGTGGTAATTTGTCATGGCAGCCTTAGCAAGCTAACACAGATATTAGTTCCCTTAGAGTATTTGTAAAGGTTTTTATCTTGGTCCTTAATGGAGGAATGTGGATGAGTGAGTCACCTGGAATTCCAATATCCTATCTGATCCACACAGTTTTGCTGCAGAGGACACGATGACAAGATGTCCCAGGCTCTCTGCTGTAACAGAGGAGCTGGGTTCCATTTCTATTCATAATTTAACTATTTTCCCCAGGAACTGGGTAATCATTTTCTCAGATTTGAGGAATTTAAGTGTAAATATGCCAAAGAAAAAACCACACATTGTACATGAATATAATTTTCCTGTGATTTCCTGGAAAATGTCAGGTGGTAACATGCTAAGTAATGTATCTTTCCTGGAGTGCCTGAGTTTACCCTTCATTAAAGTCATTCAGACCTCGGTGATGAAGAAATAAAGAGATCCTAGAAATTGCTCACCAATCTAAAAATAAGGAGACCATCTGAAAGCGTAATCTACAGCTTTGTTCGGCCTCTTAAGCATCATCAAGAAGGGGCCAAGCATTGGTAAATTTAGGCTCCAAAACCTCCTGCAGTCATTAGACCATTCCACCTGACTCACACACACCAGGGCGAGCTGTCCTCACTAACACTGGGTGACGTGATCGGGTTTGGGCTTGGGGGACTCAAGGTCATCTTCAAACTGTGTCCTCGGATCTCCCCATGAAATACTCTAGTGGGAGAGTCATGGCCGGGGGAAAGGGAGAAAGGCTGGTAAACCTCCACCGTGCCAGACTCTCGGGAGAAATCACAGGCGTGGGACAGACTTACTCTCACACCAGCCATGCCCACCTGGACGTCTGTCCTCCAGATACAGGGAGTATCAGGTGGGTGGGCTGAAAATTAAAATAGCTCAAGAAGCAGGGCTTTCCTTTTTGCTTCCTGTTAGAGAGAAAAATAGAATGGCAGTTCCCCTTGTAAGCTCTGAAGCTAGGGAAATGCTCACATACGTGTGCAAGGACAGCTAAAGACGGATAAATACTGCAGCTCTGTTTAAGAGAGCATAAATTTGGAAGCAACCTCGCTGTCCACCATTAGGGGAATGGACAAATTATTGCTACTGTATAACAAGTAAAATGAATGAACCGGTACGGATCTCAAATCTATAATGTGGCAAAGAAAAAAAAAACAAGTTATAAAAGAATTTGTATAATGCAATAAACACAATTTATGTAGAATTTAAAACAACACAAAATGGTGCTAGATAATAAGTATTCACGCACACATTGAAAAAGTGTATGATAACAACGCACACCAATTTCAGGATATTGACTAGCCTGGTAGGAAAGCAGAAGGATAAAGGATGAGGGGCGAAAAAAAATAAAATTCGATCCAAGAAAATAGTGTGTTAGAAAGACCTTCTGTATAACTGTAGGTTGTATGAGATCAGACCTTAGTGATGCTAGGAAATGTTCTTTCATGTTCGACAATCATGATACCAGCCCAGGATTCTGTTCATTTTCTATCCTAGGAAGATGGAAATCTCTGGGTTTCTGAGTAGACACTCACTGCTGACCATGTAATGACGTACAGGAGCAGCGTGGCAGTAATAAGGTTAAAAAGGCCCTTCACCATCAACCCCACCCCCTTGCCGCGCCCTGGCCTATCTCTGTGCATCAGTCTAGGGTTCTAATGGCCCTCACGCTGGTAACAGCAGAGTGGGGACAGCGTCTCTTTTATGTGTCCTGACTGAGCCTGGCACACTGTGGCTATTTCGTCAGTGTTAACTGATGAGAATGGACGATGACCAACTTTAGACAGCAGCAAAATATCAAATCACCTGGGGAGCAAGAGTGGAAGGAGCTTCGTAAAAGTCCTTTTGAGTGCGAACAGTATTCTGTTATTTGGCGTCGATACGGCACCAATCTCCCATTAACGGGCCAACCTCAGGCTGGCCAAGGCATGGAAGGCTTCTCTTAAACTAACTCCTAAAGGGACCGATTACTAGCCCAAGGTCGAAAGGATGAAGAGGCCCTTTCTTCTGATAAAAGGTTAGGTGGTTCTGTGTGCTGGGTCTTCTGCAGTGGTTGGTTAGACTCTACTCTTACCACATCAGTTAAAGATATTACTAGGGGAAAGTCATACTAATTCTGCTCATTACCTGAACACCTGGAATAAGATTTTTTTAAAGTTAATCCTACTTTTTGAGGGCCCACTGTGTACTGAGTCCAGGGCTGAAGGATGCTAGCAGTTAGGTAAGGCAAGTGGCAGCTTTCACTGGGTACCTGGGGCTGGGTTTAGGGTTCCTTGGTTGTGATCGCCAGTGGCCTCCTTGAGGCTTTGGCTCTGCAGGCTCAGATCAACAGGGCCATGGTGCAATAGCAATGGCAACCACAGCAATGACGACCACCACCTTAGGTCCCTTTGCCACGCCAGGCACTGCCAAAACTCATTAAATTATTGAATATGTGAATTCACTGTCAACAACCTGCGTCATCCAGAAAGGTCGACTCTCCCATTTATCCAGATTCACCCAAAAGATTTGGTAATTGTCAAACATCATCCACCAGAGGGCAAGAAATTAACGTTAGGCCCGAGTGTGCCTGAGTTCAGACTCCATGACATGTATTGAGCTCCTGTTATGAGCAGAGCCTCCTGCCAGCTGCTTCCACAAATTCTCCCACAAGCTTCTTGTGACCCAGAGGGGTAGACACTCTCAACACGTGTTACACTGGAGAAGAGCCAAGGCTGGGAGACATTTAATGGAGCCCCCAGATCCCAGGCTAGTAAATGGGGATCCGGGTTTCACACTTAAGCTGCCCCCTCTGCAGACTGCCAGCGTCCCGGGGAATGGGAACATGTGTCCTTGGGTGGAAAGCCCCCCATGGGGCTCAGCTAAAACCTCTGTCAAGCTAATTATAGTGGGTTACATAGCTGTCCCCCCAAAAATATCCCAAGTCCTAACCCACAGTACTTGGGAATGTGACCTTACTTGGAAATAAAGTCTTTGCAGATGAAATTAAATAAGGACCTTCCAGGCAAGATCATCCTGGATTTAAGGTAGGTTCTAAATCCAACGACTAATGTCCTTAAGAAAAAAGAGGGGGATTTTAAGGAGACTCAGGGAGAAGGCCAAGTGAACACACAGGCAGAAACCAGAGTGATGCAGCCATGGGCCATGGAACAACAGGGGCCACCAACAGCTAGAAGACAGTAAGGAGGGACCCTGCCCTTAGGCTCTGGAGGGGGCCAGGCCCTGCCAACACAGGATTTTGGACTTCTGGCCTCTAGAACTATAAGAAAATAAATTTCTATTGTTTTAAAAACTACCAGATTGTGCTAATTTGTTACAGAAGCCTTAGAAAACTAAGCCACTAACCTTCCACCTCCTAGATTCTCTTGAAACCCAGTCAGGAGGAAGAAGGGGCAGGAAGAATTCAGAGAAGGGGGCACAGAGTTCATGTCCACACATGATGCTTTGTCCATTCTGCCCACACTACGGACTTCTGCTTTGAACTCAAACCAAAATCAACCAAAAAAAAAGACAAAAACCACCTAACAACACAAAATGCCAGCACTCATCGGATATGTGTTGCTGGCATCTTGGAATAATCTTACCTATTAGAGGCTTTGGGCTCCGGGTCTTAATTTCATGACACATACCTCTGCAATGTTAGAGTTGCAATGAAGACAATTTATTTTAGAGAGAGACTATAATAGCTTTGGACTTTTTCTTTTTAATCCCTTTCCTTTTTAAAATGTAAATCCATCTTTTAAAAAAAAAAAACTTACCCATAATCCCACCACTCTAACAGAATTATTCCTCATTTTCAAACATTACCTCCCAATTAAAATAATTCGCCTCTGCTCCAAATTAAGCAAAGTGATATGTATTTTTTTTTTTTTTTTTTGGTTCACTTAAGTAAACATTAACCCAGGAGCAGTTTGATTTCCATCAAAGCTATGGGAAATCAGCGCTATAATTTTTTAAGAATGTTTCCCTAAAGGAAACTAACCATTAAGTATGACTTCCTTCAGGATGTTGCTTTAATTCTCATAGGAATAAATTCATTTTGCAAAGCACTTAAGACTTTACCATCCACTCTTAACCCCTGCATTTTAGTATCTTTATGAGTCCCCAAACAGTAAAAGATTAGTTCAGAATTAGATGTCTGGAGCCATTAAAAATAAAACGATGAGATATGATAGAAAACCATTAAATCATAAAACAATACCTATGATATGTTCCCCCCCACACACAATCTGTATTTAATATGTAACTTCTCTTATCTATAGGTTGTATTTCTGGGAACCTCACCTATCTTTACCGAGCATCAGAATCAAGCAATATTTATTGAGTTAAAACAAAAAATAATGATAGCAAACATTTACATAGTGCTTATTTTGTGCCTGGACTGTTTGCAAGGTTCTAACATATTAATTCACTTAATCCTCACAGCAACACTATGTGGTAGACATGATTTCCCCCCATTTTACAGACGAGGAAACTGAGGAACAGAGAGGATAATATATCCTAGAATGCATATCTTACAAATGGAAGAGCTAGAATTCCACCAGGCCATCTGGCACCAAAGTCCACGCCACTGACTTCCTATGTCACATAAAACTTAGGTTCCGAAGAGCCCAGCTGCAAGTCTAACGCAGGGCTCCTCTTCTCTTGCTTGGGATAGTTGTAATTTGGCTGTTAATTAGAAACAGCAAAGTAGAGTCGATGGAGAAGCTAACTTGAAGGCAGGCAAAGTGAAGTTATAGCTCACATTCTCATGGCCACTAAGGGAACAGAAAATTACCCAATTTAGACAAACTACAGATTGAGCATCCCAACTCCAAAAAACCCAAAGTTCAAAATGCTTCTGGTCCCAAGCATTTTGTGCAAGGGATACTCAAACTGTAACACAAAAAAACTTCTTGAGCATGGGAGGAATTAATGTAGAAGCAAAGTATCCCTCTTAGCCAAGAATGCCTAAAGCCATTTCTATGAGAGGAGAAAGGACAATTGAAATATACTAGGCAAATGTTGGGAATGGTACATAGAAGACTTCTGTAAACATTTTCAAGGGGGATATCCACAATATTTAACAACTGGACATTGACCAATTAGGATACTCTGTGACGGATAGCACTGGATCCTGTCCAAAAATAAACTAGCACAGCCAACCTGGGGCCACCTGCCAAACTTCCTTCCTATTATCTTCATTCCTTGCAGGACAAAACAGACCCAAAGAAGTAACTGTCCAAAGAGACACAGCAAGAGGACAAGACCAGAGTTTCTATGTTTTGTTATACTACGTTGTGCCCATACTTACTAAGAAAATGTTCTCAGCTCACTCTGAAAATATAGATCAGTATTTAAACACTTCAGAAAGATTCCCTCTCAAATATGGTCAAAGTAAAAAAAAAAAAAGTTGGAAGAATATTTTGTGACAATTGAAAATCATAGGAACTTCATATTTCAGTGTCCATAAATCAAGCTTTTTGGAGCACAGCCATGATCACTTGAGCATGTACCGTCTAGGGCAGATTTGCATCACAGCAGCAGAGTTGAGTGGTTGCGACAAAGACCATATGGCCTGCAAAACCAAAAATATTTACTATCTGGCCTTTGCAGAAAAACTCTGCTAGTCACTGATCTAGAATATTTACTTAAGAGAATTACTCATTCTCTGATGATAAAAAAATAAACAAGGCACTAAAGCACTCAAAAAATAATTTACAAATAACGGTTGTTCTAATTGCTAAATTCTAATGGGTGGCTCGGTGCCAAGCATGGTTTGATTCTTGATGGATAATCTTCCTCTAGAGAGACTATCTTTCCATTCATCTTATCTCTATTATTTCTAAGAACATCTGACAAATTCAAGATTAGGGAAAACCCCCCACAAAAAAAACAAATTTCGTCTTGAATGTACATAAAGCTCAAAATCAAGCAAAGCTAACCCAGGCTGTCAAAGCAATGGCACAGGTTACCTTCCCGAGGAGGATGCAGGTTGGTGGAATGTTCTGGGTTTTTTTTAATCTGAGGGCAGGTTACTTGAGAATGCTCAGTTGGTGAAAACTCAGATATTGCACTTTTTATGAAATATGCATGTTTAAATGTCAGCAAAAAGTTTATATTAAAACATGGGCACTTCTCCTATACTTGGCTATGCAGAAGCTGACATGCTTGTTTTGGGGTCCGTGAGGTACTAAGAGTGCATGGGACACACTGGAGGAAGGGCCCAGACACTGCTCAGTGGTCCCATGTCGGCCCACATGGAATCTCAGGCTCTCAGAGGGGCAGCCTGTTCCCATCCCAGCCAGGTCCTCAGTGCCAACCCTCCCAGCTTCTAGAGAGCTGCGAAGTCCCAGATTCTCAGAGATCCGAGCAGGAATGCTGGGACACCAGCAGGCAGCACGCAGCCCAGCCCTCCGAAAGTGACCTTTTGACTTGGTAAGAATGTGGAGCTGGAGGAGTACTCCTGGTCACTCGTGCTAATAAGGAAATGGAAATTTTAGCTTTGACAACAGACCACTGGCATCTCACAAGTAATTTGTTTCATTTAAGATATAAACCACGGCAGCTTACAGTGTGAACGTCACATCAGAGTTTTTGAGATTAACTTGAAAAGTCAAATTATTCGGTAAAATATCTTGTTTCTTAGTTTTGTAAATTTATTTTCCTTCCATCCCTTTAACCTGTTTATGAAATCCCCACTGTACACAGGCAACCCTGAGAGATGCTGGACTCATCAAGATGCCATCTCCCCTGATCAAAGATCTCCAGTGTCGAGGGAAAGAGAATCACAGAAAGGAGGAGGAAGGTGACACCTGTACCAGGTCTTAAAGGACACCTAGGAAGGGCCAGGAGAGGGGAGGAGGGAAATTCAGCCCCTGGTTTTTTACCTGAAGTGCCTAATTCCTCCCCTTGCTCCCTCCCTTCAATCCACTGCCCTCCCAAGCAAGTAGACTGATCGCTTAAAAATGCCAATTAGACCATGTCACTCCCTACACTGTCTACCTGGCCTCCCCTCTGCCTTCCAGCCTCACCTCCCTAATCTTAGTTCCAGCCACCACAGGGCTCTTGCAGGGCCTTGCATGGGCCATGCAAAATAACGTGGTGATTGCAGCACTAGCTTGGGACCTAGACGACCTGGGGTTGACTCCTACCACCCCAGCAGCCCTGTGAACTCGGGCATGCACACTGGCCTTTCTGTGCCTCGACTTCCACATCTCTACAGTGTGAATGGTAAAAGCACCTACCTCGCAGGTAGAGACTTGATGAGTTAATACAGGTCCGTGCCTAGCATAGAGTGAGCCCTGTGTAAGCGTGAGCTCTGACAACTTCCGCAGCCGCCACTGCTGTCATCATCACTGTCCTCCTCTGACTTTCACACGTCTTGGTCTCTGGTCCTGGAAAGACCCTTCTTTGGTCTTTCTCAAGCTATTTCCTACCCAAATTTCAGCTTGAACATCCCACTGTGGGAAGGCCATCCCTGACCCTGGTCTGCCTCTCTCCTGCCACCGTCACAGCTCTTGTCACAAGGCTTAATTATGTAATTATAGCTGTGATGACTAGTTTAACATCTGTCTTCCCTCCTAGTCTGTACATGCCACGAGGGGCAAAGCCATTTATCTTACTCGGTGCTGCCTGCCAGCACCACGGAGGGGGCTGACTTACGCACTTACAACGGAACGTGCACACGGACCTACTCCAGGCAAAAAGTAGCAGCCCAGGCAAAGGCAAAGAGCCCTGGGAGGCCACGGCCCACACGAGGGGTACAAGCAGCCTCCTGTGAGTGGGCACAGAGCTGGGAAGCGAGAGGGCTGGAGAGGTCACCAGAGTCAGTTCACAGAGGCCTGCCTGGCGAGTTGTGCTAGATGCCACCAGAGGGCCTGAAACAGAGTGTCAGTATTGGGACATGACCCACAGTGTAGAGGGGCCTGGGCAAGGCTGGGGGAGGGACAGAACTGGAGGCAGGCGGCCAGGCCAGTCAGGACACATCACAACAGTCACAGATATGGGGAGGACATGGGCCACAGTCCCACAACACAGAGGGGGCCCAACTTGAGATAACAGGTGTGGAAGGGCTGGGACCTATTCATGCGCAGATGGGGCTACTTCTTTAGAATGACCAGCAGAGGGACTGATTCTACTTTATTCTTCCTCATTTACACCCTACTCAGAAAAGGGGGTACTTTGTGCAAACCAGATGGACCCCAGATACACTCGTGACCTCGTGTAAGTTTTGTTCATGTCAATCAGACAGCTTTCAGGCTGAGACCGCCTCGTCCACAGGTGCATTTCCTGAACCGCCATCACTTGCAGCTGATGAATTCAAACAGCAACAGGCTCCCGCACGCCAGGCTCCTCTTCTGCCTCGTCCTTCTCCAAGGACTTGAAGCTCCACTGAGCTGGAGGCTCTCTGAAGACAAACCGAGAGACGTGACCACGTGCAGGGCCCGAGGGCCTGCAGGGCTCAACCTGCCGTGGGCGGGGCGTCTCCCCAGAGTGCTGACCTAGGTGGGCGCCCCGACTCGGGGACAAGATGAAAGGCAAATATCAAAGGCAGACAATGAGTGTCTTTTTTTTTTTCTCCGTTTTTTAATTCAGTCTCTTCCTCTCTCACAGATGAAAAGGAAAACAGTCTCTGTATCTGGCATTTTGAAGGCAGCTGAGGGGAAGTGGCTGGAGCGAGGCTGAAGGGCGAGCTGAGGGGGTGGAGGGGACGCAGCACAAACCCTGCACTGGGGCTGGTTCATGCTGCGCAGAGCAGGTGTGCAAAGGGGGCCGGGGCGGGGGTGGGAAGCCCAGTGCACAGGACTGGAAAGGAGGACTTAGGAGGCTTCGGGGAATAGGCTAGGAGCAGCCCCGCCCTCACCCCGTGTCACTCTAAGGATAAATGTGATGGGGACTTCTGGTTAAGATGCAAGTGTAAGCGCGTGCTTTGGACCTCTCCTTTAGCTCCAAATACATGGACACGATACCAAACAAACAAAACACCCAGAAAATCTGAAAAGATATAGTTCAGTGCCATACAAAACAAACACCTCCATGGGCTAGAGATGGAGTGGAAAGAGGTAAGGCCCGAGCTGAGGCCCGCTGGGCTCTCGGCCTGACACAGGCCAGGCGTGGGCCATTTCAGCTCCTGCAGAAACACAGACTAAAAGTGGCCAGGGGAGCCTGAAGTCAGGGTGGCAACCTACTGGGAGGACGTGCCTCAAGGGACTCCCTTGTCCAGGCCACACCCAGGGAGGCTTCCTGACCTCCGAACTGTCACCTGCTTTGATCCTGCTCTGGACAGGGAGCTTGCACTTCTCAGGCCAAAACCAGAGTGGAACTCACAAGTAGAAGCAAGGCCCGGACTGCGGTGAGCACGGGATGCAGAGATCCCCATCTCTAGAACTCTTCTGGTAGACCCACTGCCCCTGCCAAACGTTCCTGAACCCACAGGCCAATTTATCCCACCATCTTTTCACCCCTTTTGACTAAAAACCATTGAGATCAAAAGCGCGTTACCATTGCCCATGGAGAAAACAACTTAAGGGTTTCAGAGCAGAGAGACGAGAGCGAGCGCACATCAGTCCTGCACACACCCTTGGTGAGAGAAAAGAACGTCGTGAGGGCTGCTCCTGCAGGAGGGGAACCCGGCTGCTGGCCCTGCATGTGCCCCCACCCTGAGATCCAAACTCGCTAATTTATGTATGAATAGCTGAGCCATCAACTAAAATGAAATTTTAAGCCAGGTCAAGCTATACTTGGGGTATCCAGTTTCTCTTGTCCTGTGAACAGCAGAAATGAAAGTTCAGCATGAAAAAAAGTCCTCAAGCACCTTGCAAAAAAATAAAAAAAAGATCAATAGGAAGCAAATTACACGCTAAAGTAAAGAGCAATGGGCTTTGGCACTTCAAAAGACATTTATTTCAAATTATAGACTGGTCCGGAATTATCCAAGCTCTTCCTTCATCTTAATGGTATCTAGGGTATGGGCTTCAGCCTCTCTCACACTTCAATTTCACGAGGCCCAAAACCCACGCTTCATGCTTTGCCCATCACCATAGAAGCTGGGTACTGTAACTATGAGATAAAGCTCCTTTTAGTTCATATATCCTTTCATACAGGTATAACAAACGGTGCACATGAAACGTGGTATCCCTATATTTAACATTGTAAATGACTTTTGCGCCCTAATATAGTCTGCAAAGCCACCATCTGAAACCACTATAATTTATTTTGCTTTTTCTCCATTTACTGGATGATTAGGTGTTTCTAAGTTCTATGTACTAATAGTAACACTAATAGCAACACCTAACTTGGAGTGCTGTGTACGTCCTTAAGTGTTACTTCATTTAGTCTTCACAATAATACCTAAGGTGATAATACACAATGTTTACAGTAGTCCCCTTTATCCATGGTTTTGCTTGGTGCCGTTTCAGTCACCTGTGGTCCAAAAATATTACATGGAAAATTCAGAAATAAACAAGTCATAAGTTTTCAATCGTGCACCATTCTGGGTAGCATGATGAAATCTCATACTGTCCCGGCTCTATCGAGCCCAGGATGTGAATTATCCCTTTGTCCAGTAGATTCGGCTATAGACACCGACACTACCTGCCCGTTAGTCATTTAGTAACCATTTCAGTAATCCCATCCACCGTCCTGGTATTGCAGTGCTTGTGCTCAAGTGACTCTTATTTTATTAAATAATGGCCCCAAGCTGCAAGAGGAGTGAAGTTGGCAATCTGGATATGCCAAAGTGAGGCCATAAAGTGCTTCCTTTAAGGGAAAAGGTGAAAGTTCTCGACTTAATAAGAAAAAAAAAAATTGTATGCTGAGGTTGCTAAGATCTACAGCACAATAAGATATTTTCAGAGAGAAGACCACATTCACATAACTTGTGCTAATGTCACAATATATTGTTAAAATTATTTTATTATTGCTGTTAATCTTACTATGCCTAATTTATATATTACACTTTGTCATAGGTATGTATATATAGGAAGAAATACAGTACGAGTTCAGTATCCCTTACACCAAATGCTTGGGATCAGAAGTGGATTTGGGATTTTGGAATATTTGTATTATACTTACAAACTGAGCATCCCTAATCTGAAAATCCAAAATGCTCCATTGTGCTCAAAAAGTTTCAGATTTTGGAACATTTTGGATTAGCGATGCTCAACCTGCAGATTAGGTTTGATGCTACCTGAGGTTTCAGGGTTCCATGGGGCATGTTAGAACATCTCCCCTGAGGATAAGCGGGAACACTGTATTCTACGTGTTTTCTATGTGCCGGACGGGGATCTAAATACTTCGCACATTAAAATTTTTCATTTTAATCTTCACAAAAACACTCTGAGGAAGAGATTGTTGTCATCCCTACTTAAAAATGTGGAAACTGAGGCTTAGTTAAGTAACTTGCCCAATGCACAGAGCTGGGAGACAGGCTCTTGAATGCACGTCTGACTGAGATATAGCCCACCACCACTATACACCATTACTCCCATGGAATGAGCATTTCAACACAAATACCTTTATGAACATGGAGACTTGCTTTAGGCAAATACATACAGAAGTGAAGTTACTAGGTCAAAGTTATAAACAGTTATAGATACATATCACCAAATTCACTTCCAAAAATATCATATCAACTTATAGGCCATAGACAGAAAGTGAGATTGCCATTTTCAGCTCTCTTACCAAACCAGGGTGTTATGATTTCATTAATAAGCAGGATCTTGTTTCACATTGTTTTCTCTAATACCCTTGAGGCCATTTTTGTAGATATTTATTTACAACTTGTATTTCATCTTTTGAGAAAGTAGAATATTTTTATGAGCAAAGTATATATTCTGGTGGGTGGACATGGCCCTTCAAAATGAAAAATCTTACTCAGGAAGGCAGATACAGCTTGTTAAAAACAGCAGCAAGGCATAAAGTCAAAGAATAATGTTATGTTTTATTATAAATGCTTGTCAACATTTTCATAACAATCTACTCCCTGAATTTTGGGTGATCTTTTATTTATTTTACGTTTTGATAGTGTTTGAATTTTCTGCAATGAGCATGCATTATCTTTATAATTTTAAAAAAAGGAGACACTTTTCAAATGGAGGGAAAAAAAGATAGTTGCATTTAGGTACAGCTTTTCTCTTTCTATTCCAACACACATTAATGATCTAAGTGTCCCTGATTTTAGCAGAATAACAGATTATGAGTTCTTGGGGTGTAATACAGTTTTGGAGACTTTCAAGTTGTCCCATATCTCCATTTTGCTCACAGTGCCCTAGGCAAGGCCAAATCTCTCAGAAAAAAAAGCTCGGGTGCCTTTCGTTTTCATTCTTACAATAAAAGGGCATTTGGGGAGCGTGACCCTAGCTGCTGAGGACAAGGCCCTTCCATCCACTGACAACTGCTCAACTCCCCTTGAGAGAGGAGTTGCTGTCTTTTTTGGTTTGTCTGTCTGCAATTTTCTTATTCCCCAGAGTTATCTCATGGATTCAACCCATGAGCCAAGTTGTTTCTATATAAAATGTTGTTGGGGGGCGGAATTTATGAAAAAGTCTCTCTGCAGACAGAATACAGCTATTTCCAACATACAAAAAACAATGTGTACTTTTAAAAGCCCCTGGGCCAGCAGTTCTTAGAATCTTTTCAGAAACAGTGGAGGGAGGATGCTACTCTTCAGGGTTGAGAGTAAGGTCTCCCCCGACTCCTCTATGACTGTATTACTGAATTCTGTATTTTTGATTGAAATTTACTCAAAAGGGGACATATGTTCATCTGTCACGCTCTAGCAAAAAACTAGTGAAAAATGTGTGTACCTTTTAAAAATATTACAGTCAAAAGAGTCTCAGAAAGATCTCGGGGATTAAGAGGTTAAAGGTGGGTTCCCTGAACAATCTGATTAACTAGAACATTTCTGGAAAGCGGGTTCATCTTGGATACTTTCTTGGAGTTACTCATATGTTTTTACAGCCCCTCAAAACACAATATTCATACTGGAAACTATAAATTCAAACGAAGCCTAATTTATCAGTACATAGAGGTATCAGGGACTTGTCTAGGATCAGATCACAGACACCATAATCCCTGAATTCCATCTCTATCACATTACTGAACAGTTACACAGAGTGACAGGTTGGGACAAGATATCACAGCCACACACATAGAATGTTGTCATGTAGAATAATAATGACCTGGCTTTCCAAGGTGTCCAACAGTCTTCTCATCTCTCTAACCTTTCTCCACGCCCACTTCAGAGTGGCCTCCCTTTTACCAGAACCTACGGATTCAGGTTCAGCGAAAGATTTCATTTACAAAAATGTATGTCTGCTGCTAAACAAAAAGTTACACTGCCTAGATCAATAGTCTATTTTCTGAAAATAACAATTTCTAAAGAATTCATTTAGGAAGGTTGTTCAATTAAATTGAAGTTCATTAAAGTATGGATTTGTTTTTCTCAGATACAGAGTATTTTCTTCTGACCAATTAATTTGATTGAAGGTTCCAAATTAGCTTTTTCTTCCATCAAGGAGAACATTCCAGATTTTAGTGATGATACGAGTTAAAACGATTAAGCAGTGTCAAACTTCTTCCTAATTTGGCCACGTTAGGATTTGTTAACAGGCAAATAATTAAATGCAAACGTATCTGTACATACTGACAAGAATTACTTTTGAAATGTGGGTAAAAGACCAATAATTTCCTGAACCAGCCCCTCTCCTGTGTATTCAACCATCCGGTGTGGTCAAGTTATGACATGAGAACACGTAAGTACATGGAATGCCACAAAATAACGGGTAGATTAGGAAAGAGAAATCACTGCACATGAAGGGTTCTCCAGAATTCCTCCATTGTATTGATTACTTTTTCTTTAAACTGAGCTTTTGTTTTCACACCTTGGTATCTACAGACATTTGGTAAGAAATTTAAGCAGTGTATGTCAAACGTGATTAGAACCTTGCTGGAACGTGTGGTTCACGCAGGCAGATTTATTACCGTGCTGTTACATTTTGCAAATACTGCTCACAGATATCTCCCCTTTATCTTCATGGCAACCTTAGAGACGGGTGCATACGATTTCCCTGTGTAGCTTTAATATTACTTTATGGGTGGGTAGTACTTACAGGGAATGGCTAAATGACACGTTCCAGGTCAGGACTAGAAGCTGAAACTAGAACTCAGGGGCTCTTGGCTTCTGGCCCAGAGCCCAGCCCACTGGACCGTGCTGGCCGTCTGCAAACAGCAATTTAATCCCCGCAATTCGGGTTGAGAAGTTTACAGCTATTTAAACACTCAGCTCCAGACAAGCGCAGTTATATCAAGACACTACATACAATTTTAATAGGAAAACTGCCAAAACTAGTAAGGAATGGCAGAAAAGCCTGAAAAAAGAGCCAGAGCAGAGTTTTTCACACAAGCAAGTGGTTTAGCGACATCGCGCTCTCACGCTCTACTCCTTGGCATCCTTCCTCCTCTCACCAGCGCTTCACAGGCACCACACAGACACTATCAACAAGCTGCACAGTAGCCTGGCTGTCTGAAGGCATTCTTTTTTAAAATTTGTTTTAAAAATTTTAAACTTTTTTTTTTTTTTTTTTTTTTTTTACTGATCTATCATAGTTGTACATTTGGAAGGCATTTCTAAAATTTTTATTCGGTGTAGTATACATTTTTCACATGCACAGATCGTAATGCACAGCCTAATACATTATCACAACAGGAACGTGCTGGTGTATCCACAACCTGGTCCCTAGTCAGAATGGAACCAGAGCCCCGGGAGCCCCCGTGCGCCTCTTCCAGTCCCTATTCTCTGCAATAATCAGTGTGGTCATCCTGATACCTAGCCCTATAGATGAGTTTTGCCTCTTTTTGATCTTTATATGCATGGAATAATACAGAATATTTTACTTTGGTTATGGCTTCTTTAGCTCAACATTATATTTGAAAGAATGACATCTTAATTGCATGTAATAGGTTCTCATTCAGTGCTGCATGGTACCGATGATAGGATTATACCAAAGAAAATCCATTCCACCTTTGAGGAACATTTGCGTTGTTTTCAGGTTAAGGCAATTATGAATAATACTGCTAGGAACATTTTAGACATGACCTTCAGTGTACACATTTCTTTTGGGCATATACCTAGGAATGGAATTGCTGTGTCATAGGGGTGTATGTTCAGCTTTAGCCAATACCAATAACTGACAGTTTTCCAAAGTGGTTGTACCAATTTACATCCCACTAGCACGTCCTTGCCAATACTTAGTATTGTGGTCTTTTTCCATTTTATTCTTTCTTATGACTGGTATTGACATCTCATCCCAGTTTTAATTTGCACTCCCCTGATGATTGAGGTTATACACTTTTTCATACGTTTATCGTCCATTTGTATACCCTCTTTTATGAAGTGTGCAAATCTACTGCTGATCTTTCTACCGGAATGTTTTTTCTTTTTCAAACTGATCTGTAGGAATTCTTTTTATTTTCTAACTTGGACACAAGTCCTATAATAGTTATAGGTGTAGCAAATACCTTTCCCCATTCACAGTCTACCTTTCATTCTTTTAACGTTTTAGTTAACAAAAATGCTTAAATTTAATTGCAGTCCAATATATTAATCTTTTCCTTTAGCATTAGTGCTATTCACATCCTGTTTAAGAAATTATTTTGTACCAAGTCCATAAATATATTCTCCCCCTCTGTCATTTTCTGAAACATTTATTGTTGTATAATTGCAATTAGGTCTACTACCAGTATCTATCTGTAATGGGTTTTTGTTTAGAATGTTACTTGGGGTTTAGTTTTTTTTTTTATATAAATATCCTATTTGCCCAAACTCATTTATAGAAAAGATCCTCCTCTCCCCCACTAAAGCAGTTGAAAGCTTAGCTTTAGCATAAAAAGGCAACCTTAAAAATATATCCAGAAAAAACTACCAAAGACCCCAAGTTTTTACTCTTTCATTCACCTAAATATCCTCGCATAACTAGGTTAGGGCACATCCAAAGACGACAGGCTTTGTTGTCAACTTCATCACTTCATCAAGTCACACAAAATTATGCTTTTTCCTGTCTGTTAAGCTGTAGACAACAGAACATGAGGAAATGATTTTTAAATCATCTCAAAATAAAATGATTATAATGTCATTTTAAAGCACAAGGAACTGCTTATGTGCTTCTCAAAGCCCGTTTTTAAATTTCATTTTAAAACATCCCTACTTCATTAGCAGCACATCAGCTATTTCAAAGAGCACTTGTTGGCCAAGTTAAAGATAATGAGATTTCTGCAGTGCCGGCCTTCTCGGCCTTCGACACCCTGACGAACAAGCAGCACAAGCAGCGTTTCTGAGGGGATGACCGAGTATTCAGGTTCTCAAGCTTCTCAAACCCCAGATTCCTCCTCCCCGACACCCAACAGCAGCTCCTACAACAAGCAAGTGAACAGCACAGTGGGGAAAATGCTAACCTCTGACAGAAATGACCGCTCTGCTGGCCTGTTCTTTAATGCCATCCAGTATGTCAATTTTTTCCTTTATGCTTAGTGCTCTTTATGTTAAGAATTTTCTCCCCCAGGAAACACAAATATTGCACATTCTCTCTTCTTTTTTCCCCATGCACTACTGACTCACCCAGACTTTGGTCATATCACAAGTGTGGCATAAGCTCAGATTTCTGGACTTCTTCCCATCTGATTTTCACTTATAAGAATTTTTCAAATACTTCTTAAGTGAACCTCATATGGATGTTTTCTCAAACACAGAATAATCTTAGCATCAAATTTCTCAAGTGTCTGAGGTGGACCTGGAATCCCAACCTCTTTGGGAGGTTGGGGAGGGTTCATGTTTTATTTCCATGAAACCTTGAGGTAACAGAGGGCAGGGAGGAGAGAGCAAACAGTGAAGTCTTGGAGTCGGAAAGGGTAGAAATAGTGCAAATTAAGCCCAAAAAAACCTAAAATCACCCAAATCCATTTTTATTTCCACCGGAAATTCCAGCAACAGCATCAAGGGCTGGTGCAAGGCATGGCCTCAGGGACAGACCTGGCAGGATCTCCCGCTCTGGGACCTGCCTCATTAACAGCCGTGGTTCAGCAGCAACCCACCAGCAGGGGTCAGTCTCAGTCACCACACATGAGCCAGGAGGCCCTCCCCAGCTACACAGCCATGCTCTGGAATGTTCTAGAAGTTGTTCGGTGCCATTGCACAATGCCCAGCTTATCTGTGTCTTGTCACCTAGGCACCCATTTCCTATCTCCTCAATGTTTCATTTCAATACTTAGAGAAATCAACTGTCTTACATTCAAGTGGCTACCTTTCATACTGAGCTCACTAAATGATTACAACTAAGTTCATTGTCTCACATATGCAGCCTTGTTTTCCTTTTTTTTTTTTTTTTTTTTTTTGAGACAGAGTCTCACTCTGTTGCTTGGGCTACAGTGAGTGCCATGGCATCAGCCTAGCTCACAACAACCTCAAACTCTTGGACTCAGGCAATCCTCCTGCCTCAGCCTCCCAGGTAGCTGGGACTACAGGCACATGCCACTGTGCCCGGCTAATTTTTTCTGGGTTTTTTTTTTTTAAGTTGTTTGGCTAATTTCTTTCTATTTATAGTAGAGACGGGGTCTCGCTCTTGCTGAGGCTGGTCTCGAACTCCTGAACTCAAGCAATCCTCCTACCTCGGTGTCCCAGAGTGCTAGGATCACAGGCTTGCGCCACTGCGCCTGGCCAATTTTTTTCTTACAACGGCAGAAATGTTTGCCTCTTCCACATTTTACAAAGTAAGCACAGGCCGCACTCTCACTAGCAGAGGAAAGTGTCTAAACATTATACGATATGACAATTATGTTTTCTAATATTCCCACTGAGGTTTCAGTTATCTTCCCCCAAACATCCCCTCTCAGAGTCCCTGGGATGCTGGTGAGAGGCTCGTGGCTGATGCTCTTGAAACCCGAGCACTCCGTGCACGACTGGGCTACTCTGAGGCAGTGTCCCAAACACAGAACAGCAAGGCCACCTGGATTGAGACCAGGGAAGAAAATCTGGTGTCAAAAATGAGCAGACTGAAGAACCTATTTGTACTTCAAATCTGAGCATGACTTTCATTCAGGACACACTGCAGAATTAACAAATAGTTCTAGTCTAATAAAAACAATCATACTTCACACATTGGTAGGATATGACTATATTTACATAGGTTACCTTTCCTTTTTTTAAAAAATTGTCCTCTATTGATCAAAGACCCATCAAACACAACATTCAGGAAGGAAAAAGTTCTCATGACCCAAAAGTGAGAAAAGCTGTTTCTAAAAACCAGATCTTATCTTCACAATGCCCTCCCCTTCCAACAAGTGGTCTGTTTTACTGAAATTTTAAAGTTTAAATTTTAAAGTTTGAAAAGTATATTCTCTGCTTCCTTCTCCCTACAACATATAAAATATTTCTAAAACAAATGACGTCTGCCCTCTTTCCACGTCTACACTGGCCAAACTTCAAAAGAGAAAAAAGTGAGGAAACCTTGAGAAGAGCAAAGGCTCATCCCCTCTTCCCTGGGACTTTGCCAAGTCATTCTCTGAAAGAAGGAATCCAGGGATTATCAATAGATCTGAAAGGAGCCACATAGGAAATGTGCCAAGGGTGCCTCAGCCCGAGGGTGGTGAGAAGGGGCCCAGGAGACAAGGTATCTAAGGACTCTGGATGCCACCCATCCTTCTTCCACCTGCAGCTACAATGATCCATCTAAAACTTAAGTCCCCAGCATCTCCAGGCTTAGTCACAAAGAGCTGGGCATATGCGACCTCAGCTGCTGCATCAGATCACTTATTTTAACATGGCCAGGTAACCACACTGAATGCAAGACACCTGAGGACTGGGACTGTCCACTTTGATTTCCCAGGGCTGTCCATGGTCTCAAAACCTGAGAATATACATACTGGGTAGATCAAGGGGCTATGGGCAAGACCCTCATAGAAAACGGTAAACAGGTTCCAAGTGTTTCTATGTCCTGCTATACTGTCTACCAAGATGGGAGAGCTGTTAGGAATTGGACCAGAAATCCCAAGAAGAACGAATGCCTGTCCGCGTCCTTAGTACACACCTCTTAGCACCCTCTCTCTCCAGTCTTCAACATGCAAAGGTGGTGGAAGAAGTGCAACCCCTGGGCAGAAAAAGGGATCTCCTGGTACAAAAGTGAGGCTGCAAATCCTGAAACTGCTACCAACTGACAGCCCCAGCTTTCTGCTAGAGCAACTCCATTTTATACAGGAAGTCCCACACTATAATGCAGGAGTCACAGTTCATGGTTTGCTTTAAGGCTTTCAGCTACAGCATGGATTAAAACTCAGGAAGAGGCTAGGTGGGTGCCTTGGAAAACACACCTCCCTGGGGATTGCTGGCTGAGAGAGGGAAAGGTCAAGAAATGTAAATGGAGAAGACACAATGTGAACTGAACTTCAGAGCAACTCTCTCGCTCAGGGTGGCCTTGAGGCTGCAAGAGGAGAAATGCAGAGATGCCACGGGGCATCGGGGCATCAGAGAAGAGCTGGTCTGGAGGCAGGACTATGGGATGGAAGCTGAGTAAGAGTCACTCACTGAGTACCCACCCAGTGCCAGATCTTGCCCAAGCAGCACTATAGGGAAAGAACTGCTGATTCCTATTTTGCAGACAGGAAACCCAGGCTTAAAGGGGAAGAAACTGCCAAAAGTCACAGCTTAATAAGTGTTGAGGCCACAATCAGAACCAGGGATTTTCTAATCTTTTTAAAGAAGTAGTGCTACCATGGGGAGAAAAAAAGCAAAATAATTCAATGGTATTCAAATGGGTCTTCCTTTCTTTCAATCACTGACTTATGTGAAGTGTTTAAACAGTGCTTGGCATGCAGCAGGTGCCGGATAAATATCAGCTGAAGAACACGCCTAAAGGAGCTGGTGGACACAGGTGGAGCACTGCTCTTCCTCTAGCGGCTCTGCCCAATAGAAACTTGATGTGAGCCACACAGGTAATTTAAATTTTTCTAGTAGCCTCATTAAAAAAGTGAAAAGAAAGCAGTACAATTATTTTTATTATATTTTATTAATCCAACATATCTAAAATATTCTCATTTCCATAATCAATGTAAACAATTATTAATGATATTTCACACTTTCGTTTATGCAGAATCTTTGAAATTCGCTGCCCATTCTTCACAGACGTACATACATCTCCATTTGGACCAGCCGCATTTCGATTGTACAACACCCTCCTAGGGCCCCAGTTTCCTGGATTGAACAGCAAGGCCCTAGAGTCAGGATGATTCAGACCCTAAGTCAACAGGACAAAGAGTGATGTTTTTCACAGCCCTTCCAACTTATCACATCAAGGGTCAAACTTGCACAAAACTGAAATCTTAAAAGAGCTCACAGGACTTCAGAGCAACTGAGATGTCCTTCAGTAGACAAATGGATAAACTGTGGTACATCCAAACAGTGGAATATTGTTCCGCCATAAAAAAAGAGCTATCATGCCATGAAAACACATGGAGGAAACTGAAATGCATATTGCTCAGTGACAAAAGGCCATCTGCAAAGGCTACCTGCTGTATAATTCCAATTATACGACGTTCTGAGGAGGCAAAACTATGGAGACAGAGAAAAGATCAGTGATTGCCGGGGGTTAGGTAGGTGGGAGGAATGAAAAGGTGAACAGGGATTTTCAGGGCGGTGGAATCATTCTGCTACATGTCATCACACATTTGTCAAAACCCATAGACTGTATGACACCAAGAGTGAACTCTAACGTAAACTGTGGACTTTTGTTAATAATATTGTATTCGTAGTAACAAATGTACCACACTAATTAATGTAAGATGTTAATAAGAGGGGAACCTGTATGTGTTGGGGGGAAGGACAGGTATATGTGAACACTGTGCATCACACTTAATTTTCCCATAAACCTAAAACAATGACTCTAAAAATTAAATGTAAAAAAAAAAAGCTTACAGGATGAAATAGCTGCAATAGTTATGGGACCTTTAAACAGAAATCATGGGGAAAGGCCATCATTCCATTGCAAATAAAACAAAAACATTCTGCATAAAAATTTACCAAGCTAATGTATGGGTGCCCATCCTACCCATGGAGAATGTATGTACAAAATGGGTACATGCCAGTCACCCTGACACCTAGGCGGGAGTTGGCCAGCACAGTCAAACCCTGGCTCTGGCACTTGTGGCCCCTGGTGTGCTGTGGACAACTGTCCTCTCTATTCTCACTACTGCCATCTCTGATGGAGGTAATAATAGAATCCTTTACGGTTGTTGTTCCATCTAAAGCATTTATTCACAGGACTTGCCATACAGAGTTTAAAAAGATCTTGGCTATTATTATGTTCACATACACTGGAATTTTAGAGAACACCAGCTAGTAGGTTGGACCACACAGAAGACTCAGGGGACCTAAACAAAAGTCCTTGTGGTCACACCTGAGTTTCCCCAAGGTCTCCTCCAAGCTGCCTGAGACATTCCTCCATAATTGCTATTTCCCCTCTACAGCTCTAAGCAAGGAGAGTGTCGTGACTGCCATGCAGGCAAAAAAACTGAAGAGGTCACCAACATTTAAAGGTAGAACTCATCCACTTTAGGGCAGAGAGAGCCTACAGATACCTCCATTTTTTGTTGTGTTTTGCTTATTTTTTTTTTTTATTATGGTAGAATATATATAACATACTATGTACCATTTTGACCATTTTTAAGGGTACAGTTCTGTGGCATTGAGTACATTCACACTGTTCTGTAACCATCACCACCTGTCCACCTCAAGAATTTTTCATCTTCCCCAACTGAAAACTCTCTACCCATCAAATACCAACTCCTCATTCTCCCTTCCTCCCAGCCTCTGCAACCGCCTTCTACTTTCTGTGACTCTGACTACTTTAAATACTTCATATAAGTGGAATCACACGGTATTTGTCCTTTTGTAACTGGCTTTTTCACATAGCGTAATGTTTCCAAGGTTCATGCACATTGTAGCATGTGTCCGATTTCCCGTCCTTTTTAAGGCTGAACAACATCCCCTTGTGCGCATATCCCATATTTAGTTTACCCATTCCTCTAACAGACACTTGGGTTTCCTCCACTTTTTGTTGACTGTGAATGTTCCTGCTGTGAACGTGGGTGTACAAATACCTCTTTGGGAACCTCTTTGGGGTCTATACCTAGCAGAGGAACTGCTGGATCATATGCCTTATTTTTGAAAGAGGTCTTATCCCTGGGTGAAGACGTGACATAGGCTGAATGACAATTTAAAGCCGAAAGGATTCACTCTCTTCAGACTAAAAACATCCATTCTCAGTGGTGTGATGCATGTGTGAGCTAACGGAGCTTCAAGGGTAAAACGTGACCCCTCTGCCTGTTCCCTTTCCATCTTTACAACTCCAGAGCAGCCTCAAGCTGCACCCCAGTTCAGTTCCAAACACTGCCAAGGAAGCGGGATTCGTGCATTAAAACTGGCTATTGCATTCTGTACTCAACATTTTAAGCTCCGGCTCCATCGGTAAACACGAGATCTTTCATTCATTTTGGCTGAATTAAAAAGCACACGAAAACAATCATTTCTGCGTTTCTATCGTGTTACCACTTTATCAGATTAATCTCATCAGTCTAATTTAACAGGCTTCAGGATCGTTTAAAAATGATATGTTTCGGGAAAACAGCAGCTCTGGCTCCCTGCAGGCTCACCTCCTCAGGCAGGGGGCTCGTTAGTACTTCAAACCCCAGCGGGCCGCGGCTCAATCAGTGTTTAAATGGGAAAGCCTGAGAGAGACAGGGCTGCCTGGGGAAGGGCCTCCCTGGAGCGCTGGCTGAGCTCCTGAAGGCAGCGGCCAGACAGGCCCCCCGGCTCCCTAGCGCCTCCAGACGGTCGGGCCTGAGGTTGCAGCCAGGCTTGCCCAGCAAAATGACCTTTGAGAGAGAGAGATTGGGGAAAAACCTCCAACGCCTGGTGCCAACTCAGACCTAGAGAATGAGAAATGCCAGGGGGGAGGGGGACTGGCAATTTCCTTAAGCTCCCCAGGTAAGTCACATTTACTGCCCAGTTTAAAAAACACAGAGCGGGGAGGAAATACAGACTTTGAATAGGGTCACACGGCTCACACACTGCGTTTTGTCCGTTACCTCTTCTGACACTCTCACAATTCAGAGAGGTCACACGGGAGCCTGATATCATTCCCGTGTTACAGACGGGGAGACGGAGGTTCTGAGCGATCAGGCGACTGACTGGCCTGGAGTCCCGCGGCCCACTCAGGGCTGCAAGTCCTAGGCCAGCAGCGTTCTTCCTCTTCCCCAACATCACAACTCGGATGAACGCCTCCTCGGCAAAAATCAGAAACTCCCCTCTCACTAATACGCTGATGACGGACTCGAAACACGGAACCCTTCGTGTTTTCCTGAGCCTGACCGGCAATACCTATACAACGTTCCCAGTTTTTCATAGAAATGGCTTCGTTTCCGTTTATATTTTAAATCGCGTTTGCTTTTGGCTCATTTTCTTGATTTCCTTTGGGCCCCCCTGAGGCCCGCTCTGCCAATGTCTTTGTGTTTTTTATGCTCCCGATTCAACCACAACACAGCTCTCTTCGGCATGGGAAACGCAGGTGCAGGTCTGTGGAGGGAGCACCCACCTCCGCCGAGCGCACCCACTTCTCGGCTCTCCGACCTGGGAGGCTTACGTGGGAGAGCACATCCTCAACTGCGAGCAGCAGCAAACATCCCGAATTCCAAACAGGTACCATCAGTCACTCAGCCGTGACGCCCCCCGCATTCTCATCTATACCTCCGGGCTCCTGGGGGCCTCATCACAGCTCAGCGCTTATTAAAAGAAAGGGGGAAAGTGACACTTGAAAATGCTATAAATAGCGAATTCCAAAATCTGTGTGCCCCAGCGGCCAGAACTCATTAGATCTGAAACTGTTTGGCTTTTCACATGAGAGGCGGGAGCCCAATTACTGCAGTTCGCATACAAGGGAAATTATCTTGGTAACATTCAGATTCCACTCTTAAGCTGTTTACTTGAAACAGTCTCGGGGTTTCGACTGGCTTAATCCTTAAATAAATTATCCAGAAAGGATTTTTTAAAAGTTAGACCCTAGAAGGATTTAACGAAGACTTACGAAAGCATCGCTGGGAATTCTCAGTAAAAGAAAGTTTGCCCAGTGGGTGGCTTCACCTCCAGCTCTATCACTCCCCGGCTGTGTGTGTGTTTCAATACCAGCACCTCTCTTAGCCTCTGTTCCCTGGACTCTAAGACAAGGGGGCTGGAGGGCTGTTAACCCTTTGCACTCACTTGCTTTTTCCTCGATTCCTTTATTCTACTCGGGATTTAATTTTTTAAATACCCCAGATTTTACAAAGCGCGGCAGTAGAATAAAAAACTGGAGTTTCTTTTCATACAAACTTATTTGGATTTTTTTTTTATATTTCAAATTATTGATACATTCAAAGAGTAATTTTAATCTCTATAATTTTTGCTAACCCTGTCGAGTCACACTCGACATCCGAGTGCAAAGGGTTAAGGCTCCTCCCTGCTCTAACAGCCTCCGATTCCAGGACTCATTTGCCCAAACTGTTCCCAGTCCACTGCAGGAGCTGTCATAGATTCGAACGTGTGCAGCACTGAGCCGTCATGCTTGTTCAAACGTGCAGTGGTGGCATGGGAGAGACCCCCAGCAGGAAAGGTGCCCAGCAATGTTGTCTGCCTTGCCTGGGTCAGACCCATCCGTTTTGCCTCCAGTGGGACAGTCTCAGATACTAACTAAGGAGCACACCCAGGCCGGGGGTAGTTGTTCTGAGCTGCACAGCGAGATCACTCCCAGTGGACCCAGAGTCGAGAATCCTTGAGGACCTTCACGTCCCACCACTTCCGCTGCCGCCACCCCAGTTGTGGGCGTTGCTATCTTTGACTCCAAAAACCATGGTTGACCCCACACTCTTCTCATGTTCTCTCCTGCCCACTTGCGGCTCTTTTCCTTCTCAGGCAGTAGCCAGGGCTATCTTTTTGATCATCCCACTCCCAGCCTAAATCTCTGTAGCTCTTTCCTTTGCAGCTCAATTAGAACCAAACCCCTCACCGTGGCCAAGGTGGCCAAGCACTGTCTGTCTCTGCCCCCAGCCTGCCTCAGCCCGCAGCTGGCCTCTCTGCCCCCGGTGCTCCGGGCCCGCTGCTGAGTTCCTTTCCCTCTAGATACCCACCCTACTCTCACCTAGACCGATCCCAGGCACCCCGGGAGTCCTAGCATCAAGGTCTCACCCCGGCAAAGCCCCCCCTCCTGTTTGCTGTCAGTCCATGTTTTGTACCCCTGTAGCACCGACCATGACTTTAAATAAATAATGCAACTGTATGCGTAGGAGTTTACCGTCAGTCTCTTCAACGGAACCAGAAGCCTCAGCAGGGGAAATGTCTCTTTATGCTTCAGTATCTACACAGTGCACAGCACACAGCTGCCAGATAAACACCAAGTGCGTGAATGAACCACAAACCAGACCCATCACCCTGGGGCCTCCAATCTGGCAGAGTGGGGACCGGCCGTGTTTCACGAGAATTCCCGAATGTACAGCTGCTCCCAGGCTGGCTAGGGTGATAAAGTTCCTAAATATTTCAGAGTCTGGGAGCAGGGGGCTTTATTTGGAGAAAACAGTTCCATCACGAGGCTCCCCAGATGCTGGAGAGTGTGTGCACGTGCTGGCCGGGATTTGGACCGTATGGGAACGGTGGCCTCGGCCTATGCAGAACTTGGAGCTGGGAAAGGGGACCCTAGGAGCTGAACCTCCATCCGGTGGCACCTGTTCTGTATATGAACTCAAAACACAACTCTTTAACTAATGCTCCCTCACAGACCCACAGAAAATCTACCCAGGTGGATAATCCCACTCACTAGAAAAAATAGGGGAAAAGTACTAGAAAAAAAATTTCTAGAGTTTGAAAGCATGGAGAGAAAAAAGCCACTGTGTCTGCTGAAGAAAATCTCTGTGGGTGCTACACGAAGCCCCTCAAAGGGATATTTCCCTTTGTTAAAACTGTTCAGAAAAGTCCCCCGGCCCCATGTAAAACGCAAACCATATTTTGGTACTTGTTACATGACAGAGCAGTTACCTCAATGATTAAACTGAATACAGTCGCTTAAAAATCCTAATGAGTGATCTTTTTACTGAAAAATTTTAAGACTTGCATACTCCATTAGACTGTGTATATCTTTTTTTTTTTTTTGCATTGGATCCTGCACCCATTCAAAGAGTAACTGTGGGATCATGAGTGATTTGTCTAAGAAATGTCAAGCAGGAAATCTTCTGTCGTAAGTAGAGTGCATGAATAAAATATATTACTAACAATTTTAGAATCGTAATTTGTATCAAGTTGTCTTTGTGCAACTTGCTTCACAGAGAGAAGTCTCTGAATAATTCAATATGTCCTTCCTCAAGTCCCTTAAACAAAATCAGAGACACAGTAGATAATTGTCTATCTCTTAAATGAAAAAAACAATCACACAAATTACCAAGTTTCATGGAGCTTCTGGATCCTACCTATTCTGTTTCCTACCAAAGAAATCCCTCTTGCAGAAGAGGGTGAAGGTAGCATTCAGTCTCTGAATATCTCTGGAGATGAGGGGCTCACAAACTTCATGAACCCACCTAGTCCAACTGTCAACAGCTCCTAACTGCTAGAATATGTTCCTACATTGGCCCAAAGTGGTTTCCTTACTCCCTACCCTTGTTCTTCCCTGGGAGCATCAAGTAGCATGCCCTTCCACCACACAACTGTCCCTCAAATGTCTAAGGAAAGCTTTGAGCTCTCCATACTTCCTCTTTTTTTGGTTAAGTATTTCCATTTCTTTAGTTCCAGGATTCACCTCTTTCAGTAACCTCTTTAAACAACATATTATGGACTAAAATGGAATTCAGATAGCTTTTGTCACCTAATGCCTATGAAGATTATTGTCTTGGCCAAAAAAAAAAAAAGAAAAGAAAAATTATTCTCAGAGCACAAGGGGTTAACTCGTGTGTTGTAAATGGCTCTAGGTGCAAATGCATATTTTAATAGATGTGTTCTGGTGATAACACGAAAATCTTGAATTTTTAAAGTGCCTTTCAGGGAAAGACCCAAATGTGTTCAAAATGGAAAGCTTCCAGGTGGTAAACAGAAATTCGATGCCTGTGAAAACGAACCCCAGTCTCAGGGAGGAGGTTCCCGGGACTGCTCGCCCATTCGGAGCAGAGCTGCATGGACGGATGCCTTGTCACAGAGCATCTCCCTTAAGAAAAAGTGGCAGGGGAAAATTCATTTGACAATGTAAATGAGAAGGCTCTAGATTTAATGAAAGGAAGAAAAAATAACTAGTATCACTCATCGCAAAGGTATGACAAATAAAATATTTCATGACCTGTTGGATTCCACACATTTTTAATTTTAAATAGCACCTGGAAAGGAAACCCTTCAACTAAGGACGGTCTAAAACCACTACGGAAACTACCAGTTTGTCAACTGCAGTAGTTCTTAATAGAAGTGCCAGTAATAATAATAGAAAAAGTCAAAAGACTTCTTGTTCCTTTAACTCAAATGAGCATCTGGGTGGAGAAGTTTTCTAGTAGCGTAAGTGGCTCACAAAGGATAAACTAGGCTACAAGTCACCACATTGCCTAGAAACGTCTTGGATGAAGTTGGAAACTAGGATTTCTACAAGATGTACGTCCAAGGAGGGACATTTTTATGAGATACCTGTGAAGAGCATCTACAACCTTGGTGACGAAGCGGCATCCTTGCCTCCCTGTTCAAAGGTGCCCAGGAGAACCGGGGAGCGCGTGGCACGAAGGAAGTTACGGGAGAATGCGCGTCCTCTGCGCTGGTTCTGCAGCACTGTGGGAAAGCACGGTGGGAAAGCACAGTACGGGTAGCGAGGGACCTGCAGATGGGGACTTCCATAAGGAAAGCCACGTGCGTGCACTGCAGCCAGGAAGTCTCATTACACAAAGAGGGCGAAACACCTTCTGCACGGCACTCCCTCCACCCACCACACCTACCCATCCAGAAAGAACAATGGCCCTTCCTAAGCACCTGCTATGTTTAAAATGCCGTTGCTGACAGCTCGGTAAAACACAATCCCCGCATTCAAAGAATTTACAGTCTACTGAAGGAGACAAATGTGGGATCATAAGTACCACGGGATGGTATCTACACCGTGTTACAAGTGTTCAGGGGCAACACATAATCCCAGCTGGCTGGTCCATTCCTGGGGCAGGTAGAGGCCTCCTCTCTTCAGCAGGACACACAGCTTGGGATGCCGAGAGGAAGGAAAAGGCTGCTGATGGGGCAGCAGATGTCACAACCAACCACCTTCACATCCACAGAATTTACTTGATTTGCTAGTGGCAGATAAATAAATGAATAATCCTTTGAAATAAAAGATTCTCTTAACTTCGGAGAACACATAGGAGTCCAAAAGGTACAGATGGGCACAGCAACACTACTGAGAAGGGTTCTAGGTAGCAGTAGAGTCAGAGGAATGTTCTCGGCCAAAGTGTGAGACACAGACCCTAACAGGAACCAGAAACATGTCACAGCATGACTGCTGATGGAAGCCCTAAGAATCTTCTGGATCAAGCATGTCTTTTGCAGGCTCCACGTTCATACTTCTTCCAAATCTGAATGAGTCCAAGACTGTTTTTTGAGAGAAGTCCTAACTCTGCCCTGGCAGGCATTCAGATGGGGCTCCACTCCTGAACATAAGACAGGTGAGCATCTTTCTTTCTCCTTCCATGTCAATATCCGGTACACAGCCTTCTCCTTACAAGCTTCATGCTTCTCACCTCCATAGCTTTAACAACCTCATGCTGTACCCCAGCTTCTGAACCACTTCAGCTGTCCATCAGCCTGTCTAAATTCTACCCTAAGGTTCAAGGCTTACCCCTGTACCTCCGAGATGACTTTCTGGATCACTCCAGCCACACACTTCAGCTTCTGAACAATAAGATAGCACAAGCTTTCCTAGACTCCTCAGCTAGTTCTTCAGCTTCTTGACAAGAGGGCCCATAATGAAAGGACTGACTTCCAAGATGCTTCATGCACAAGGATGTCAGCAGAGGTCTCGGTTCCTGGACAGCAGCCCTCTCAGGCTGCTTGAGTGTCCTCACAGCGTGGCTACTGGCTTCCCCAGAGCGAGTGATCCGAGAGAGAGAACAAAGAGGAAGCCATGATGCCTTTTATGTCTCGTCTCAGAAGTCACACCCTGTCGCTGCCACTATATTCTACCCCCTAGAAGCAAATCACTAAGTCCAGCCCACACACATGGAGAGGAGTACATAAATCCACACAACATATACAAATCTATAGTATTTGGCATTTAAAAACATCACCTGGCTTTTATAAAATAAAAAATCCTATATATTTTTCAGAACTCAAACTATATACTTGAGATCTATGCATTTTATAATACGTGAATTTTACTTCGATAAAGAAAATAATTCTATGTCATATGTAAATTAAGATTTTTATAAAATGGGTTTGCCTAAAGTAAAACTTAAGGCAGCCTCTGAGCTGCCCTCTAAAATGACCATATCCTGGTAGTCATGCATTTGTGCAATATTCTCCTTCTGAGTACAGGCTGGACTTAGTGACTCACTTCAACACATATGAAATATAGCAAAAGCGAGAGGACATCACTTCTGAGATCAGGTGGATTCCATCTTGCTTGCCTTCTTCTTGCTCACTCTGAGGGAAGCCAGCTACCACCTGTGACAAGGGATCGAGGGGACTTCCAGCAACAGCTTGGGAAGAACTGAGGCCCTCAGGCCAACAGCCTGCAAGGAACCGAGCCCTGAGAACGGCAGGCTTGGAAGTGGGTCCTCCCCGAGTCAAGCCCTAGGGTGACCACAGCCTTGTGTCGTGTGAGCCCGAGGCAGACACCCCGCTCCACTGGGCTCAGATTCCTGACCCAAAGACACTGTGGAAACATCGATCACCTGAAGCCACCGAATTAGACACCAATACAAAATATAGGTTTTAAATATAGGTTAATAAAGCTTTTAAATAAAAGGGGCTGTTTAATGAGAGCTATGCTCGGTAACAAAAGATATTTTCACAAAACACACACACGCGAGCTCCAATTCTCAACATCCACAAGAACAGAACGTCGCAAGCTCCTCGAGGGAAGAACTAACGTGTCATTTCCCTTCGTGCCCACGCCACGGAGGCGGCAGTGAGCGCGTGGGCGTCTGATGTTGGCAAGGCGGCTCTAACGAGGGCTGTGCTGTTCCTTTGCCCGCACCGGAGAAGTCTTTCCCACTTCTATTTCTAGAGCCTTCTTTGGCCCGTGATGGAACTTTCGGATGTCGAGAGATCGGACAGTTTGTGCAGACACTTGGCGTGTTCTCCCCAAGGACTGCAACCAGGGACATCTCGCAGGGACGCCTCTGCGAGAGAGTGCTGGCTGGGAACCAGACGGAGGTCTAACACACACTGGTCGTGGGCCCGCAATCTCCTCTCCCACCGCGGCTACGGCTCGATCCTCAACGAAAAAAAAAAACGAAACCTGGCACATGTCAGGAACACATGTCTGTTTATGCATGAGACACTGGGAAATACATGGGATAAAACGAGCCAGGATGCTTTCGAGTTGTTCCAAATGGAGACTCAAGGACACACAGGTCTGAAGAGTTTCTCTATAGAGAAACATTTAGGGAATTACAGAAGAATTTTTTAATCGGGGTGGAGGGGTGTGTGAGAAGAGGTGGTTTACGCTTCCATAAACTTCATTCCTTTTGGATTTCATAATCCCTCTCACTTCTTGTTTGGGCTCAGAATTAATTCGATCTGTGCCATCACTGTGAGGCAGCACACCCCACCCACCCCGCCCTTAATAAAAAGAGGTGAATAAAAATAGCAACATAGGAGACCAGCAAGGATTTCTTTCTTGCTCTAAGAAATAAAATTTCCAGAATAGAAAAATCAGTCTCTTGTTTCTCTTTCTCCCATCGAGTGGTTTGCATCCCTACCAAATACTTTAAATAATTGAGTTAGAAACACCACCAGAGGAGGTCCAGATGGAGTTCACACAACTGTGGACTATTGGTTTTTATCAAACTAGTGGTTTCTGCTCCCTTTGCAGTGCTGACGAAAAGCAGATGGCTAGAACACAGCCAAATCCATTGTCACTCCCATTGTGTGGCCAGGAGGGGCATCCTCCTCCTCTAAGACTTCAGTCTCCCGAGTGGGGTTTGGCCCTCGAGAGATTCTGATCATTTCAAGGCAGAGGGGAGCAGCCTGAGGAACCGCACCAGACCCTGGCTGGTTCCCATGCACACGGAAGCAAAGCAGCATCTCCTCGCTGGGAAGCAGCTGGACGGGGCACACATCCTGGCTCCCCCTACACCCGACTACTTGGGCATCTTAACTCATCTCTCTAAGCCTCAGTGTCCACCTCTATAAAATGAGGTGATAATGGCACCTGCAGGAATTTCCTGTGGTGGTTGCAACAAATTACGGCAAATTTGGTGGCTTAAAACTACAGAGATTTATTCTCCTACGGTTCTGGAAGCCAGAAATCCGAAACCAGCATCACTGGGCCCAAACCAGATGTCAGCAGGACTGTGTTCCCCCGGGAGTCCTGGGAGAGAATCCATTCCTCACCTCCTCCAGCTTCCTGGCTCGTGATGGTGCCATTCCACATCTCTGCCTCCATGATCACGCTGCCTTCCCTTAAAGGACTGTTGTGATGCCATGTAGGGCCAACCCAGATAACCCAGGAAACTCCTCTCAACCCCAAGCTCCCAAGACAACATTTACACGCTCCAGGGATTGGGATATAAACGTTCTGGGAGGGCCACTTTTCAGCACCCCACAGCCCCTCCCTTGATGGGCCATTGTGAAGATTAAAAGAGAAGATACCCACGTGGTACGCTCAGCTTGGCGCCTGGTGCATGGTACACAATTTATGATAAACTCTCACTTGTTAGAGTACTCGTCCATTACTTTGTGTGTTAAACTTTCCTAACAGTAGAGCCCTCAACCACTATAAATCATTTTCCAGGAGGAAGGAGGAGACAGGAGATGACTCTCTTCCCCTTCCTGCCAAGAAGAAAGTGTTAGGAAGGAATGCCCTCATCTGCACCAGCTGAGTCAGCCCTGCGAGGTTTGGTGGTGATTTCCCTCATCCCAGAACATTTTTTTGGTTATTTTCATAGCTAATAAGAAATGTAAGTAGCTACAGTTTTTGCTTTACGATAGTCTTCCACAGTCTACTTCAGGGGGCCTTCCTGCAGAAGAGTCAGTAGAAAGATCTCAGGCTATTGATCTACTATGGTAGTTAGAATTGATTTGGTTTCTCTGATCAGAATAAAACCTTTTGAACATTACCACATTTAAAGTATGACAGGATTTGTGGACAGGCCTAAGGAAAAAAAGAGGGAAGCAACAGGTTTCACAAACTTCTAAGCAGGCAGGATATGTCATCCATGTCTTCCAATGTTACTAGTCAAGGTTACCTAAAAGACATCTGGAGAGTATTCTTATGTTAAGTGCTTTCATGTGTCAGACTAAAATATCATAAAATGGTTTCTTTGCTTGCAAAAAACTATTTGCCAACATAAATAATGGCAGTATTAAGGGTTGGCAAATTGGCAGTATTAAGCGTTCATTATTTCCTACATCAATATGGAAATCGTATTTTTTAGGCATCTGGAAAACATGTTCATATTCCTCTGTCAATATTTAAAGCTATCAGAATGACTCTTGATTCTCAAGTGACTTTCTATGAAGTTAACACTGAATAGATAAGGAAATTGCCCAGGGTGGATGAAACTAATCACAGCATCTACTAAAGGAAAATTTCAACATTTATAAACAATTCTCAGTAAACAGTAAGCACTGGTGAAACTAGCTCTCAACTCACTGACTCACGGATAACTTCAGTGTATACTGAGCAGTGATTACGAGTCTGGTTGCTATCCTAGATGCTAGAAGACAGATGTGACTCTCGCAAGGTCCATGCCCTCCTGGGAGGAAAAGGCTACACAAATTATCGAGGGAAAAGTAACAGGAGATAGGATTGGAGTAGGGGTGTCATCCACAGCAGGGCACAGTGGAGGCCACAGCTGACTCTACTGGGTAATTATTCAAAGCAGGCAGGATTTACCCAGGTTTTGAAAAAGCAAAGAACTGCTTGAGAGGTAAAGTGGGCAGGAGGGTGGTCAAGGTTCAGTGTAAGCAAAAGTACAGAGATGTGACACTTTCAGGAGTATGTACAGACATGACAATGGTACCTAAGTGAGAAGTGAAGGTAGAAAGATAGGTAGGGGAAAGATCACAGGTGGCCTTGAATGTTATGGTAAACTGGTGAATCTTTAAGAGGATACAAGGCACACAGTAATAAGGGGCTTACCTTAGCCAGGAGCAGTAGGAAAACAGAGGGGACAGATACAGGAGATGCTTCAGGGGCTTAAAGGCACACAGCACAAACTTGGCCAGAAATGAGGGGAACTGTAAGTCAACTGCTATGAAGTTCTTACACTATATATGAGGTGGCATAATATTATCGGAAGGTAGACTGTCATTTGGCTAAAGACGTACATTATAAACCCTAGAGCAACCACTAATAAAAAACCCAAAGAGGTACAGCTAATATTGTAGGTTAAACTGTGTTCCCTAAGATGACATCTCAAAGTCCTAACCCCAGGTCTATGTGAATGTTACCCTATTTGGAAATAGGGTCTCTGCAGATGTAATCAAGTAAGATAAGGTCATTACTGGATTAGAACGGCCTCTAAATCCAGTGACTGATATTTTCATAATGAAAGGGAGACCTGGAGTCAACAGCACATACAGAGGGAAGGTGGCCATGTGAAGACAGGGGAAGACGTTGGGGAGTGATGCAGCTAGAAGCCAAGGAACACCAAGGATGGCTGGTAACTAACGGAAGGTAGGAGGAAGCAAGGAAGGATTTTTGCCTAGCGCCTTCAAAGAGTATGACCCTGTATGACCTTAATTTTGGACCTCTAATACTCAGAACTGTGTATGAATCAATTTCTGTTCTTTTAAGACACTCTGTGATAATTTGTTATGACAGCCCTAGAAACTAATATAGCTAATCAGTCAATCATAAAGGTAAAAGGGAATAATTAAAAATGCTCAATTATCCCAAAAGAAGGAAAAAGGGAAAAAATGAACTGAATGCAAACAGAAAGATGACAGTGGTCATTAAATGTGAATTACTATTGCATGTAAATTAATAATAATCTGATTACATACAAATGGTATAAAGACTCCAATTAAATGGCAAAGATTGTCACATTAGATAAAAAGGTAAGGACCAAACTACATGCTGGCTACGTGAAACCCATTTTAAATGTAAAGGCACAGATAAGTGAAAAGTAAAAGGATTAAAAAATGATATATCATGTTGACATTAACCTAAGAGAAAGCTAGAATGGCCACATTAATATCAGATAGTAAATTTCAGAGCAAAATTAACATATCTGTGTTGTTATCATCAAAATACAATTCTTTTTTTCTTAAGTGAAAATGAATGCTAAATTATTTTCCAATTACATTATATATTAGTTACTTCATATTTTCCACCAGCATTTGTTGAATATTTGGATCCTGCATGACACATTCTGAACTGAGTGTGATTCCTACAATGATCAGATGTTTTAAATGTTCTCCTCTCTTGTATCTGCGGTTATAAAGTTTTGCTTGACTTTTTTCCGCGAGAAAAGTAAACGTAGCCAGCAACAAATAGCAAACTGACATTGACAGAGCCTCAGGTGGTTAAGCCTTTTTTTCTCCATTTATTCTTCCTACATTTGGGCTCTGATAATCCAACCATAGACAGAAACACTGGTAGCTTGCACTAAGAAATGCATGATACAGGATGAAAAAAATAAGTCTCAATACAAGGATGCAAACATTTCATCTTAAAGACATAGAATGTATAGAAACATTCTCTATATTTAACTCTTGGAGCACTGACAAGTACAAATAACATTTTTAAAACCTCACAGAGAAAAATCTTCCAAACATTTTACTTAAACCTCAAAAAAAAGTCTAGCAATCAATAAACATTTGATTAACTGAAATCATGTAAGCTTGGGCCAGTTACTTACCGTTTCCTCATCTGTAAAACAGAGAAAATAATAGTAACCCATCTAGGGCAACTGCAATAATTTACTTTTAAAAGTAAAAAACAATATTGGAAATTATTTGTTTGAATAAAGAAAACCAAAAGTACTATCAACAAGGCTTTAGGTAACTCTTGTTGTAAAGGAATATCCACATTTTCTAGAAAATTGAATATTTTCTTTGAATGTACTAAGGCTTGTTTTTAGTGTCCATTTTTAAGCCGGTGAGTGTACGACTATTTCTAAAATTATATGTACCTTATTCTCTTAAACAGAATAAACCAATATACTTTAACATTTTCTCCATGATCACAATACCAGTGTCTACACTATCCTGGTCCACAGCAATGGACTTGTGAATTATATGGGGCTCTTGTCCCTAAAGTAAGTGGCCTTGAGCAATCTTGTTTCTGTACAGTTATTGGGCCTGCTCTCAGTGAGTCTGTTTCACGCCCTCCCATTTTCTGCTCTGACAGCTGACACAGGAAAGCCAGCAAACCAGGCTTGTTTAGGGACTTTGGGTGCTGGCCTTTTCTGCGGTGTTGGGTGCACAGGCTTTAGGCCAGCTCGTACGACTGCTAAGTGTCTGATCCCGTCCCACTCTGTCTTTGGCACACCACTGTGTTGCCTCGTGTTAACACCGGCAGACAAGCTGGAACTCACTGATTTCCTTTAGTCAGTCTAGAACAACAAAGAGTACTGGACGCCATCAAAAGTCTTATCTCACAGTAATGTCTATGGTTTAGCATCTTACAGTTTCTCCTTATATAAATAAGAAAATGGAGTAGGGTTTGGGTGAGCAGGGAAAGACAGAAGAGCCACGTGGCATTCAGAGCACGTGGAAGCAGAGCAACCCTGGCATCCTTTCTCAACAGTCAGTTGACACACTTGAACTATATGTTACAAGGAAATTCTCCCAAAATTATGTTTTATATAAATATGTTAAGCTCCATTTGCTGGGCAGAAATCTGTCCTCACAAAAAAGAAACAAGCAGATGACCATTTACCAGGCAACATTTATAATGTGCCAGGTGCTAAATCAGGCACATTGTATTAAACATTTCACTGACTACAAACAAGAGTAGAAATTATGCAAGCGTGTAACTTTGAAAACTGCGTGAAAATAACAGCATAATTCAACTTTAATTTGGACGCTTACAGATGAAACAATAATTGATTCTTTAGCTGTAACTCCAAGATATTTTCTGACTATAACATTTCGCATGTAATTTATTTGAAAATAGCTCATTGACTCATCAAATTCTGTCTTTAAAATGCTATGAAAATTACATGCATACACTAGAATAAAACGACTTGTCATATATAATGTAATTTCAATGCCGTAAAACAGAAAATATGCATTAATCTGTGCTTTATCATTTAATAGTATGAAGATCATTTTTCAAGTGAAACAAACACTTAATATACAATGGCATGTGATCACTGAGTCTCCCCAGCATGCTCCCACGTAAGTTTCCAGCCTTCATCTCCTACCACCGGCTTCTCCAGTGGAATCCCTCCTAGCTATGAGCTCCTAAAGAGTCCTGACACTTCCCCAAACCACGCCCCTCCCCAGAATGTCTGCCCTCTCGCCTGGCATCAGAGTGATGCCTGTGTCTCCTACCCAAGTCTTACTGTGGCATCTTTCAAGGTCCTTCCTAACTGCTCCATCTTCCAAGATGACTTGGGACAAAAAGAATCCCTCCTTGCTCTCACCTCCATGGTACTCCATACACATGGTACCCTCATATGACTCCTACACTCTGGGGTTCCTTACATCGTGCCTGTGGTTTATTAACTGCCCATCTTCCATCCACACACAGGATGCTCTTTAAGCCAAGTGCCACCACTGTATGCCCACAAAAGCTAGCACATAGATTCTGCACATACAGTGCTGTTAAACATAACCTAAGCAAGTTAATTGCAAACCACATCATTGAGATCCTAGGCAAAAGAAAAAAGAAAGAAAGACCTTATTTTTTAACACTTTCTAATACAGAACAGTTCCTTATGGCCTTTCAGTAACAACTTTAAGGTTAAGAAAAGATGTTTGGCCTAGTCCACTCTGTATAAACTCCTTAAACTTTAACTAGTTAAGTTTTAAAAGCATGAAATGACTTATTTCCCTATGGCTTTATATAGAACCATATTAACTGCAACATAAGCTTAGGCCCTAACAAATGTGGGATGCCAAACTCCCACCGTGGGATTCCACGTGGTGACCTTATTATCAGCTTCGCAAAAAATAAATGTGGTCAAACTATCTATAAAGATTTGTTGTGGGGCCCCAAAACATTTTAAGAGCTCACACGATCTTAGGGCTTTGGCATTTAAGTGCTAACGGAGGGGCAAGCACTGATGGAAAATCTTAACAGACTCTCTAGAGTTTTCAACAATGTAATCGTACGCTTTTACAGAGCATGTGTTGTTCCGCAACCTCCAAAATAGAGACATGTAAGTGTGGCATAAAGTGGTAAGTTTTACTTAATTTCTGGCATAACTAGTCGCCCCAAAAGGCCTTTGTGGTTTTTTGCATACAGTAGGCACACAGAGTCGGATGGGCTTCCAGAGTGCCCTGAGGTGTGGATCGGAAGTCACCGAGCGTGGCTTTGCAGATGTAATTTCTACATTCAGAGCTGCAGCTGTCACCTGCTGCCTCTGGATTTGCTTCTGTTTAGAGAGTGGGAATTACTTTTTCTGCCACATCCAAGCCCAGCAGGGTTAACTAGCTTTGCATCTAGTCAACTGCTCTCTGCTGTAGAAAGCCATATGAGCCGCAGAGGAAAAATAATAAAGGGGCTAAGGCTCCAAAATCTGTCGGTTTCCCTTGGCTCTGCAAAGGCCCACCAGTGCCTTTCAAGAAAAGCAGAGACATTAGCACAAGGTGGGGGCCGCAGGAACACTGTCCATAAGCCCTTCTTACCTCAGCTTATGTCTGCAATAGAAATACATACACAAAAGACTAAAATCTAGTTGAAAACAAAACCCTTCACATTCACATCTTTGTTTTTGTTGTTTTTGAGACAGGGTCTCACTCTGTCACCCAGCCTGGAGTGCAGTGGCGTGATCATAGCTCACTGCAGCCTTGGACTCCTGGGGTCAAGGGATGCTCCCGCCTCAGCCTCCCAGGTAGTTAGGACTACAGGCTCGCACCACCATGCCCTGCTAAATTTTTTATTTTTGGTAGAGACAGGGTCTCACTATGTTGCCCAGGCTGGTTTCCAACTCCTTGCCTCCAGCGATCCTCTCGCCTCAGCCTCCCAAAGTGCTGGGATTACAGGCATGCACCACTGCACCCCCGCCTCAGCAGATCTTTTTACTAGAGCTATTACAACGTTTGAGAGTCTAAATTTTTGCCCTCCCCTGCAGCTAAAGTAGTCACTAACCAGCACTGAGATGACCAGAGGATACAAATGGGAACAACCAGTAAGAGGCACTTCCTTCCTCTGCAGGGTTTGACCAAATACTTGCACATACCTTGTCTTTCAGGGTACCGCCCCCCCACCCCCCGTGTGGGATAGCACAGGCGCTGCCATTTTCTCAGCTCGGAAGGCATGGGCTGGGAGTGTGCAGGGTGAAACCCACAGGTAATGCAACCAGTAAGTGTCAGATTGGAGGTCAAACCGTGACACCAACTACCACCATGGACTCTGCCTCAGCCGCAGACCACCACATTCCATCTTCACAGGGAGGACGGTCACCTCTCTCTTACAGAGACGCAGAGAAGAAGCGACGGAGGCAGAAATGGGGACTTAACACAAGGCCTGACAGACTCCGCAGCCCAAATTCCGTCTCTGACTGGAAACCGTGTGCAAAATCCTGCCTTGAAGTCCAGCTGGCCTTCCACGGCGCCAAGGTGGACGGGCCAAGTGCAGCAGGACCCCCTGGGAAGCCCCACCCTGGTGCTGCTCCCAAGTGCAGTCCCGCCCTGCAGTCGGCCACCCAGCCGGCAGCTCTGGGCTATTTATGAGACCGTCACTGCTCTAGGAAGATGGCCCTCCTTAGATTATTCATTCTCCCCACCCCACCCCACCCAACCCCCCCAGCCCCGCCTGCTAGGAGCAAAACCAGCACACGCTGTCCCTTCAACGTGGAGCCCCACTCTGGGGTTTGCAGGCAGCTGCCTCCTCTCCGCCCCCTCGGCGACAGTCAGGGCTCCTGACTCGGGGCTGCTCAGTGCTGAATGTCACCCTTTGTCTCAGGAGTCCTGGGCTGGCTCTGCCGGCTGGAAAGCCTGAACAACAATGATGAATCAGAGTATTTATTTTTGAGGTTTTCTCCAAGCTGCCTCTTCATCAGGTCTTAAATAGCAGCATTCAAGCTGCCACAGACACTTCCAGAACTTTGCTGGCCTGGGGTTCCCAGTGGGGAAAACTTCGCTTTCCTGGCAACAAATGCAACAGCTTCATCATACCCCATCTGAACGAGAGGCACAAACTGAATTCCTCTAAAAGACGGGTGGCCTACATGTTTAAATTGATTTTTTAAAAATTATTTTCAAATCCCCCAGGTTGCATGAGCGATGGTAGATTTCTATTTCTAAGTGGGGTGACCTTTTCTAAAACTGTTTTATGCTTTTCACTCTTCTCTAATTGGTGCCACCTAAGACTGCACGATATGTTCGTTTGGTGCGTCTGAGCGAGCTGCTTAATCTAGTGCAACGGAACTCACGCTTCCAAATCTGAATTAAAACAGCCATCTCTGGGTTTAATGCGGTTTTCTGATGTAAAATTCTCATCTAAAAGTTAACCGTTCTCATTAAGATTGAAAGCTTAAATTAAATAATGAAATAATCAGCCTTGAAAACGGGAAATGTAAGAATAATCTACAAATTAGAAATTCGTTCTTTCTTGCTGCACCATTTGATGGCTCATCATAACACAACAGAAAGATATTCTCCATCGAAAGCATTTATTTTCATACACACACACACACACACACACACACACACACACACACACACACACTCCCTACCCAGCCCAATGCTTTTAAGAGTACAAAGGAGTTTTGTTTTTCTTTTTTAGAGGCAGTAAGGGGAAAAAAACAAGAGGAAAAAAAAAAAAGTGAAAATCTAAAGATGCTATACAGAAATACAAAGACATCTAAACATGAAACACAGTCTCCAAGAATCATCACTTTAGTACATATCTGCCTGTGAATAGCTGAACTTAGGTAAGTGCTGATGAGGTCAGAAGGGAGTGGACTGTTCCTTCATGACAGCTGGTAAGACAAAAGGACAAAGTCCAGAAGTGCAACTGCTGATACACCTGCGACCAGGGATTCAGATACAGGGGCCCAAGAGAGCATGTCGCGGGCAGAAATGGCTGTGCTGTTGTCCCTGGGACGTCCCTCCTGGGCCCTCTGGGCACATCACACTGTCAAGTAGTTAAGCTAAATGGAACACGTTCTGGCTAAACGCAGAATTCAGTTTTGCTACGGTACCCATTCCAACCTGTGAAGGTTATCCTTAAGTCCCAAATGCTATTAACGCTCATCACTAGACCAGGACAGTATTGTCAACAATGGATGAGACTGAAAAACAAAAGTAGCTACCACTTACTATGTGTTGGACTTTCTACCAGACACTTCAGGTCTACTTATTATTTATCCTCACAAGGCCTCTCCAGGGTATTATGAATTCTCCGATTTTGCAAATAAGGAGGCTAAGGCTCAGAGCCCTTAAGTAACTCTGAAACATGCACAGCTTTGAGTGACAGGGCTGAGCCATGTTCTTTATCCTGGTCATACATCTCCAGGAGGGACCAGCTCTGGGCCCTTCATGCTCCCAAAATAAAATCATTAGTAATGTCAAGGGAAGAAAAAAAAAAAAACATTGCACAGAGACCCCTAGATACAAAAGCAATCTTACTCAACAGAAATAGAAATGTCTAAGAGCTTCAGTAACAGGCAAGTAGCGCATGCTTCAATTTTGTTCAGAGAAAGTTTCACATTTTTTTCTATAGCAAAGATGAGACAGGACGATGACACACATTAAAGAATGTTCCATCAGAACTGGATCTCGTGGCTTTTCCAATGACATGTCGTGAAGACCAAATGGTCTTTGGATCACAGAGAAAACCTATCCACACAAAATCCTCCCAACAATGTTAATGTTTAAGTCCTGCCCCACATCTACAACCCCAACTACAGACCCAGTCAAATCGCAAAGAGCGCTTAGTAGTGAACAATTCAGGTGTGACTCGTAACACTACTTCCTAAAGCCCATCTTGAGCCAGCAGACCCACAAGTTCAGAGTTTACTGCAAAATTTGTTACTTTTTCCATGACTCTTACCCATAAGACTATACTATTTGTGGCCCCAAATAATTTTCACCATACATTACAGTAATAATTTACTTTGGTTAAAGAGACTTCCATTCCCAAAAAGAAAAAAAAAAAAAAAGAGGATTGTAGAATACTAGGCTTTCTGCCACCTGTGATCTGGGGCAGGCAGGAGTCCTCAATACCTGATGCACGCTAAATGATTAGGAAAAAGATAGCTTCAGGAGAACGGGGGGGGGGGGCTCCCTCTCAGCATAAAGTTCACAAGGAAGAGCTAGAGCCCAGAGAGTGAATTACTGAGACCCCTAAAATGGAGACTCTGATAACTGTGGTGAGCTGCAGAGAGACCGCCCGCTGCCAGGCCCTGGATCTGCCGGAGGGATTTCAGAGGCAGACTCCTTGAGGGCAGGCCCAGGTCATTCCCCTCCGCCTGTCTGGCACTCATCTCAGGGCCTGGCCCCAGGTGGTGCTCAGTTTCAGTAGTGCAGGAGGACGGGCGAACTGGCAGGTGGCCGTGCAACTGCACTCTCTCCCTGACTCTGTCTCAGGCACCCACAGGAATCTCCCTGTGAACAGCAGGAAGCCTGTCTTGTTAGCCCTGCCCACTAATAAAAATGACAACAACAGTGACAACCACTTACAACTGCCACTGCTGTCATAGGTAGTGGTGGTATCAAATGGCCAGGTTATGCAGGAAGTCCAAGGTCAAGGAACCAGGAAGTGGAGAAGCCTAGATTCAACCACATCTTTTGACTCTGAAATCAATGATGTTTATACTGTTCTAATAACATTTCAGGTATTTTAATTTGCAGTATCCTTTTCCCAGACTGCATAACCTATGCTGTAACCTCATTTAAAGCCTTTCTTTTCCAGTCTTGTGTGTTTTTTGTGGCTTCTTTGCATGAGCCCTGCTTGATCAGCAGAGGATGTATCCAGCTGTCCTAAGACTGAATTCAGATGGTCTGAATTGGATGGGGCACACCCGGAAGGTTCTAGTCACCAACCAGCTTATGTTTCTTTCACATCAATCTCCTAGCAAGACTTCTCATTCCCACAACAGCACAGCATTGTCATCTGGGGCTGGGATCAGCCATGGGCTGAGGGGACTGCAAGATATGTCAGGATTAGAAAAGTGGGGAACATGCAAAAAAAAAAAAAAAAGAAAAGAAAAGCAATTGGTCAAAACCCAGGTAAGGCACAGAAATCTTGAGTGCACAGATGCCACAGGACAGAAGCCAGCAGCTCTCCAAGGTCCAGGCAAATAATGAATATAACTGCACGGGTGAGGAGGAAAAGAAAATGCATGCTGCCCACCCAGTATGTTCCAGGCATGACACTGTTTTTGATGTAAGTTTTCACTTTTATTCCAAATGTAGGCATTTGAATGTAAACAAAAGTGAGTCAGGAAACTGGGGGGGGGGGGGGGGGGGGGGGTCTGGCTTGGATGACAAGACTCCACACCTGTGTGGGACCCCTCTTTAAACGGAGGGGAATGAACTAGATAAATGTTGTGGTTTCATGAAACCCTGAGCTCCTACAACTCTTTCTTGTTGAGAGAACGAAGTGAGGAGTTGCTGAGTGACCAAGCACTGAGCAGACATCACCAGAATCGAAAAGGGAGGGACAAAGCCACAGTGGCCAGGCACTAGCCACCAAGAAAAGGTCTCTGAGGTTCTGGCAGTTTGCAGAACCCCCTAAGACCTCCGTGAAGTCGCCTCCTACTCTGGCAGGAGAGCCAACCCCGAGGAGGCTGATGGGGACACCTGCAGACAGGTAGAGGCCTGTTTGGGGGCAGGGGTGGGGGGACTTGGATCCAAGAAGGGGCAGGTTAAAGAAGCTGTGCTGCTTGTTTACACGTTTCGCTAACTATCCCGAGACATCTATATTTTTACATATTTTTCTGCCATATGTTGGCCTGAGGAAAGAGCCTCTGGCCTGATGGACAGATGGTTTATTTACACTCAAGAATATCCAGGTCTGCCTCATCCCTGGCGAGTTTTCTCCACCTGGGAAAATACGAGATGTGTAAGAGGCAGGATCGGTGGGCAGTGAAGGGTCAAAAGTGTGAATTCACAAACCAGACTGCTGGTTCCAATCCTGCCTGTCACTTAGTAAGCTTTGTGAGTTACTAAACCTCTTTAGGCTAAGTTTCTTTAGCTGAGACACAAAGATGGTAACAGCACAGTCTATCCGAGAGGCTGTGGAGGAGGATCATTCCAGGAACTAGTTCCCAAGCAGTACTGAGAAGAGCACCTGGTGTTTAACACCCGCCAGGTAAATGCTAACTACCATCATCATCGTATGGTGGTGCTGGTGCACGTAAGTAACTGCGGTCAAGCACTCTGGCCTTCACACTCTGCTCCCGCTGAAATTGGAATACATTCTATCAGAATTCTTTGGATCAAGGAAATCAGCACAGGACATTAGAAAGCCAATACTCAGAATAGAAAACCCAAGAAAAAGTCAGACATTTAGGGACAGGAAGTGACCTTCATCAGAAATGGCAAAGACAGAATCCACAGAAAACAATGGAATCTCCCTTGTGCTCCAGGGACCCCAATTCTATCTGCTAGGAAGAACAATAATAACTGACCCAGTTCCCTTCCAAGGGGAATATGCAAATGCGAAATTTTGGCTCTGATGCAGCAAAATTGTGGTCAGCTCCACTAGGAAAGAAGGTGGTCAAGGTCAAAGTGATCGGAACTAATCATTTTCAAATTAGGGGGTGAGGGTGGTCCAGAAAAGGTCATGATCTTCACACATTGCCTCAGAATGACAGAAAAACATGGGCTGAAAATTGAAAGCTCTGTTTCTCACTCCTGCAAAAGGCAGTGCTGAATAAACACTTGCGGCATTAAAGAGTGAAAGGACAGGCTTTTGCTCCTTGGAATCCAACGACCTTCGGACAACTTGTTTAA